>PVJI01013053.1:0-49063 GCA_004026765.1 Micronycteris hirsuta | reverse complement strand
GTCATTTAGAATGGAAGGGCAGATAAAGTGCTTCTCAGATAAGGTCAAGTTCAAGGAGTACATCATCACGCAGCCTTTACTATATGAAATGTTAAGGGGTTTTATATAAGGACTCATGAGAGAAGGCACCAAGGCCAGATCAGCTACCGGGAAACTCAGATCAGCCACAGCCAAGACGCTTGTGAGGTAAGCAAGCAAAATACAACCAGAGAAACAAATTATAACCAGAGACATTGAAATTTAGAACATTCTGGCAGTAACCAGAGGGCAGGGGGAAGGGGATAATGGGGACAAGGGTATTCAGGAACTGCTATAAAGGACACATGGACAAAACCAAGAGGGAGGGTGGAAGCAAAGGAGGGAGGTGGGTTTGCCTGGGGTTGGGGGTGGGGGTAAATGCAGACAACTGTAAGTGAACAACAATGAAATAATTTAAAAAAAAAAGTAAACTAGTAAAAATATTAAGTAATGTTTAAGAGGAAGATCTGCATTTAAATAAAACTCTTACTTGATGGCAATCATTTTTTCAGCCAATGTTTTTGACTTGAAACCTTGCTGCATTAGGCAAGCCTTGACAAGGAGGATTAGAATGGTATTTTAAGTTCTGTGCTAAGCCAGCTCGTTAAAGGGGCTATAATAATATTTAAGAGTAAGGAAACACAGTCCAAATGGTTAATGTGCTAAAGCACTAAAGTGAGTGAGTGCTTCAAGCTGCTGACAAAGGTAATAACTATGATCAATTCTGTATTCAGGAAAAGCAAGATGTCAAGATAAATGAACTGATAAATCATTCAAGAGAAATTATTTATATATGAAGCTGAAGCTAGAAAAGATGATCCATGCTATTATACAATGAAACAAAGATCTAAGGAATTGACACATTAAGGATTCTCTTCATTACAGAGGTCGGAGAAACTGAAAAAATTATGTTCTGGGCTATAGCATGACAGGAAAATGCTGTAAGCATAAATTCTTAAGAAAGCACAAAGGTAGATTTTTGCAGCAAAGCTAATTTGGAGGTGCCTGTGACATAAGGTATATCTTGAAACAAATGTATTGAGAAAGCAAATGTATTAAGGAGATGCTTTGAACAACTAGCAAAAATGTACATAAAAGCTGAAGAAAACCATAGTTCTGATAAGGAACATAACCCTATAGTTCTGAAACACCGGCAAAGATTGATTCCTCACCATGCATTCTTCTTTTCCTGGTTAGTAACAAAACATTGTATTATCTGAGCAATGAATTCAGCTAAAATAAAACAAAACTATATTCTCAGCATCCCTTGCAGCTAACTGTAGTAACTGAGCATAGACTAAGTTCTGGGAAACAAAACATAAGCATAAGAGTGAAACTTCTGGAGGCAGAAGAGGGCAATTCCTTTTTCCTTCCCTTCCTTTTCCCTGCTTACTAGAATAGAGCATAATGAACAATGAGGTGACCTTGAAATTACAAGCCATATATAAATAATAGAGGAGAAATACAGGAGCCTTGGTGCTGCCAAATTTTAGACTGTCTCCCTCTAGATTCTTACATGAGAAAGAAAAAAAATTATTCTTATTGAAGCCTGTTATTCTTCCCGATAGACCTGACCAAACCTGGCTCTGCGAAGCACTGACTTATAAAAAGATACATTTAGGTTTTATACTAAAGTCCAACCAACCTATGGAATAAAGATCTATCTGAAGTTGAAACTAAAGAAGTGATAATATATTATAGTTCATTTAAATAAGAAAAATAAATACAAGGAAAATATAATATAGCCTGGTTAAGAGGTTCTTAACCAAGATTGACAGATGAACTTCTGAGGGTCTTAAAACCCCTAGAATCAAAAGAACATACTTAAAAGAATTGCCTATACGTGTATCTTTGCAGGGAGAGTATTCAGAGCTTTAATTAAATTCTCCATGGTATCCATAACTCCTCTAGAGTCTTGAAGTTCTTTTTCTTATTCTTCCTATTGGATTTAAAATACATTTCTCATATCAAATCTTTCAAATAGCTGGCCAATAATAAAGTTGCTATATATAGTATATGCTTTTACTTTTTTTAAAAGATTTTATTTATTTATTTTCAGAGAGAGTAGAAGGGAGGGAGAAAGAGCAATGTATGGTTGCCTCTTACATGGCCCTCATTGAGGACCTGGCCTGCAACCCAGGCATGTGCCCTGACTGGGAATCAAACCCGGACCCTCTGTTCCCAGCCCGTGCTCAATCCACTGAGTTACACCAGCCGGAGCTATATGCTTTTACTTTTGACAATAAAATTTCTTTTTGTTAGTCCTTCTTTACATGAGTATCATTCATTTCCTCTTCATTGTCTTACCTCCTCGTGGTAATTCTGTATGAAGATAAGCCAGTCCTCTAGTCACAGAATGAGCCAGACGGCAAGAGCTTACCCAGTCACTTGTATGGAGACTAAGATACTTGCATAGAGATCCCTGTATAGAGGAAAAAATACAACAACAACGAAAGTGGAATTAATATACTTGAACATAAGAAGGTAAATTAGTAGCTTTATAAAGGATTTGCATATGTTATGCAAATGGTAACGTGCAAAGGATTTCACAAAGATCTAATAAATTATGACATTTCAGAATCTTAAAGGAGTTAATAAGACATTTCTGTGGGTAGAGAGGAGGAGAAAATTTTAAAAATTAAATGTAAAATTTTTATTTTTTCAATATTAAAAATTATGGTTATTTCATTTTAAATACTTTTTATTTCAAATTAAGAGAGAAAATAAAAGAGTCTTTTAGGCTCTTTCTTTATACTGTGTCTCTTCCCAGTACAAATACAAATTATAGTGTTATATTTTACAAGCACAAAACAGGAGACTTTTGTAATTATATGTGTCAGTGCTAATCATAGTGTTCCTCCACAAACTATTTATTACCAACCATTCTGGGATAAGGAGCTTGAACCAGAATGAATGTCAATCAAAGCACTGCTTCATTCATCAAGAAAGTCTTGTAGGGGTTATTAGATGGGGGTACAAAAAGTTAACTAGTGACTTAGTTAATTCACTCTGGTACGAGATCCTTATCTCATTGTAGACCCTTAGTCACCAGTGTGCAAACAGGCACTGCTCTACTAAGTAACTGACTGACTGTTCATATAAATGCCAGTTTATATTTACTAAGAACTTACATTGGGATAATACTCCATCACAAGCAAATACTCCATGCGTCCATCTGCAGTGACTCTCTCATCTCCAACTATAAAGCGAGCAATGCTATCATGTTCCATCAAAGGCACTCTGTAAATGTTCTTCTCATTGATAAAATTCTGACGGTTTGCAAAGGAAAACACTTTTACAGCAACAGGACGCTCATCTAAGGAACCTTTATATACTGCTCCATATCGACCCCGGCCAATCAGCTGTAAATTTGTTTTAAAGAAAGCAAGGTATTAATTCAAATCACAAAGGAACAATCCAATCTACTAAATACAGTGCAAGTCTATATGTGTGCTATAGTTCTTTATTGTTTAAAGGTTAAATTACTCCATTATCAAGGAACTAATAAAGTGCACCTTTTAAAATACATGGCTCAAGAAGCTCCTATTAAGACCCAGTCCTCCCAAACACAGCAACCATAAACTCTAAAAAAAAAAATTGTAAAAACAAACTAAAAGTGCTGGAGAATGAGCAAAAGGAAATAGACTGAGAAGAGTTAACACTGAAAAGAAAGAAATAGCGCATAATGATTTACCCAATTTTATAGCTTTTAGCCTGAGAACAGGCTGAAATCAGCTCTGTGCAGTGGAGCTGAAGATCCAATAGGAAATCTACAATCTCTCTGGCCCCAGGAATAAGAGGACAGAGTTTGGGGTAACCACAGCTACAGGAAAGTAAAGAGAGAATTCCAGAAAGAATCAAAGAAGGGGAAACTGAGGGAATACATGGGACAAACTCCAGCCAGAGACAAAATAACTGAACTGAGAGATTTGAGCTTCCGCCCGAGTTTGCAGTATGTCTAACCCAGATAACTGCCTACTAAAACAAACACTGAAAGTGAACACACTTCAAAAGAATCTAAAGAATACAGAGTCTGCACAATATAACAGTCACAATATCCAGGATATAATTAAAAGTTACTTAACACACAAAGTATCAGTAAAATGCAATTTGTCTCTTAATTTTTGGCAGCTGGAGATTTCTCTTACTTTTTACTGAAATAGGTTAGGGATTTACCATAATCTATTTAAGGATATTTGTTACATTTCATTCACTGTGTCTAGGTTAAAATTTAACAAATAGACTGTCCTTCAGAAAGGCTGTATGGTTAACAACCTTTTTTATTTTTTCTTAAGATTTTATTTATTTATTTTTGGAGAGAGGGGAAGGGAGGGAGAAAGAGAGGAGAGAAAGACAGGAGAGAAACAGCAATGTATGGTTGCCTCTCACACGGCCCTCACTGGGGACCTGGCCTGCAACCCAGGCATGTGCCCTGACTGGGAATTGAACCAGGACCCTTTGGTTCCCAGTCCACGCTCAATCCACTGAGCTACACCAGCCAGGGCTGGTTAACATCCTTTTAACCATTCAACATACGGTTAAATCAGCAATGTTTGAGAATGTTTCTTTTACTCAGCCCAGGATAAAATCCTATGGTTTTAATAAATATGTTTTTAATTTAGTAAATTGGACATCTAATTACAATACATATTTTAGCCACACTTTTATTGTAAATTGACAGTTCATCTTTTTTGTCCATTTTTTATTAATCATTTCTTTCATACTGATTTATACTAGCTCTGTATAAATTCTTTTTTTAATTTTTTAAGATTTTATTTATTTTTAGAGAGGGAGAGAAGCAGCAACGTATGGTTGCTTCTCACGTGGCCCTCACTGGGGACCTGGCCCACAACCCAGTCATGTGCCCTGACTGGGAATCAACTGGCGACCCTTTGGTTCCCAGCCCGTGCTCAATCCACTGAGCTACACCAACCAGGCCTCTGTATAAATTCTTTGTTTCTGTGTTGAAATACTGTTTTTTGAATTTAGCTTTTAACTTTGTTATATTTTTCTCTCATATGAAAGGAAGGTTCTTAAGATGTTTTATATTATCAAATCTACCATGTCTATTATTTAAACAGTCTCTGTAGTTTCAGGACCATAGTTATCTATTATTTAAGAGTCTCTGGTTTAGGGATCATAGTTTATTTATACTAATAAAGAATAAAACATTCATCACAATAAAACTTTTAATATAGATTCTGAGAAATTACCAATATAATAGTCCTCTGTGCCTATAAAAGTATATACTATATGCACAGACAAATAATAT
The DNA here is from genome assembly GCA_004026765.1 of Micronycteris hirsuta. Taxonomy (NCBI): domain Eukaryota; kingdom Metazoa; phylum Chordata; class Mammalia; order Chiroptera; family Phyllostomidae; genus Micronycteris; species Micronycteris hirsuta. Next base: position 43,773 of record PVJI01013053.1, on the reverse strand, counting down.
TTATTTCGCCTCTACTATGGATTCCTTGCCTGGCACGTTCTCAGAATTTCACATCTTTATTCCCATACTTGTAAGTTCAAGTCTGTATTCAAAAGGTCATTTCCTTTCTAAATATATATTTTTTAAAATAACCCCCTTTCTATAACTTTCTTATCTTCTTATCTGTTTTATTTTTCTCCATAGCACTTACTACTACTTGATATAATATACATTTGTTTACCTGTTTGTAGACTCTCTCTCACTAGAATATAAGCCTCAAGAGGGATATCTGTATAGGTCAGCTACATTCTCAATGCCTAGAATAGGACTTGGCACTAAATTGGTACTCAATAAACACTTGTTGAATAAATAAACAAATGATTTAGTGAGTGAATGAAGTCACTGTCTCAAATATGGGAGCAGAAAGAACAGTTCATAATCTAAGAGCAATCTTACCTCCAAAAGTTTCAGATTATCTAGGTCAAGAGAGGGCTCTGATGCTGCTGCCTCCATCATGTTCATACTGTGAAGACCTTGTTTACGGTCCCCTATTGGAATAGGCAAAAGAAGTTACTGTGTGCTTCTCTTAAAATGAAGATTATATTATACTTTTTATTATATTACCATTAAAAAGAAGATCTACAGAATGGTAGACAGCAAGACTAATGCCTAATGTCAATGGGAGTAAAACTATTTACTAAACTAGGAATTATCTATAAATGAAGATGAATGATGACTAAGATGAAAGCTGAATTCTGGGAAATGATTTCAGTAATAGACTTAGTTTAAAATCTTAAGAAATACTACCAAGACATTAAAGATAGTTTCATTAAAGTTATTCAAATTAATGCATAAATGATGATTTCCTAAAAAGCTCATCAAACCTAAAGCTTATTAGAATCAACTGAACATTTGATGATACTGAGAAATTGTTTTTAAGGTGTAAAAATGATATTGGGGTTATATATAAGTCCTTCTATTTCAGCAATAAATACCATTTATTTATATATTTATAAATAAATGGTATTGTGATTTCTTTAAAATAACCCAGTAGCTGATTGTGGAACAGAAAGAAGGTATTAGTGGGAAAACTGGGGAAACCCAAATAAAGCTTGGAGTTTAATTAATAGTGATGTACCAATATTGGTTTCTTAGTTTTGCCAAATGTACCAAGGTTATATAGGATGTTAATAATGGGGAAAGCTGTGTGATGGTATATGTATTATCTTTGCAACTACTTTTCTGTGAATTAAATATTATTCTGAAATAAAATAATTTGAAAAGGCAAATTAAATTAAATTAAATTTTAAAAAAGTGGCACAGATGAGTGCAGTGAGTGGAGCTGTAGATGATATATAGATGTGGTAATCACTGAAGCTGTGTGAGAGGTATTTTGTATACATTTGAAAATTTATAAACACTGAAGGAAAAACATTTGTTAAGAAAGAAAGATGGGAGGTACTATAACATGGAAAAGTTTTTTAGCATGGAGATTTTAGAAAGGAGAAAATAAATTTCATTTAAAATAGTATAGTTAATAAACAATAGAATAAAAGGTGACATTTTTACCTGTCAGCATCCTGTATCCAAAGTATAAGGCAACTATCAAAACAGCTAATACAGAGACTGATGCTAAAGCAATGACTATTGTCTCATCTCGGTTAAATGAACGAGGTGGACCTAAAAGCAAACAAATTTTAAAATAGTTATTGTTAAAGTTATTGTAGTACATATAAACAACGGAATATTTCTTGGCCATAAGAAAGAATGAAATCTTTTTTTTTTTTTTAAAGATTCTATCCATTTATTTTCAGAGAGAGGAGAAGGGAGGGAGAAAGAGCAATGTATGGTTGCCCCTCACATGGCCCCCACTGGGGACCCAGCCTGCAACCCAGGCATGTGCCCCGACTGGGAATCGAACTGGGACCCTCTGGTTCCTAGCCCGCACTCAATCCACTGAGCTACACCAGCCGGGCAGAAAGAATGAAATCTTATCATTTGTGATAACATGGGTGAACCTACAGGTATTATGCTAAGGGAAATAAGTCAGACAGAGAAGAACAAATACCATATGATTTCACTTATATGTGGAATCTAAAAAACAGAATAAATGAACAAATAAAACAGAAACAAACTCAAATGCAGAGAACTGATGGGTGAAAAAGATGAAAGAAAAAAGAAATACAAATTGGAAGTTACAAAATAGTCATAAGGATGTAAAGTATAGCGCAAGAAATATAGTTAATAGCTATATAGCTGGTATGACTCAGTCGATTGAGTGCCAGCTTGAGAACCAAAAGGTTGCTGGTTCGATTCCCAGTTAGGGCACATGCCTGGGTTGCAGACCAGGTCCCCAGTTGGGGGCATGTGAGGGGCAACCACACATTGATGTTTTTCTCCCTCTTTCTCCTTCCCTTCCACTATCTCTAAAAATAAATTTAAAAAATCTTTAAAAATTTTAAATGTGAAAGGCTGTATCAATATATAATCAAATCAGTAATGTTTTTACATCAAAGGAAATTTAAAAATATATTTTTAATATTTTATTTATTTATTTTTTAGAGAGGGGAAGGAGGGAGAAAGAGTGGGAGAGAAACATCAGTGTGTTGTTGCCTCTTGCGTGCCCCCTACTGCGGACTTGGATTGCAACCAAGGCATGTGCCCTAGACTGGGAGTCGAACCTGTGACCCTTTGATTCGCAGGCCAGCACTCAACCACTGAGCCACAGCAGCCAAGGCAAAATTAATACATTTTTAATAACTGAAAATTATATATTTCATCACACAGCTTATTTTATATAGATTATATAGATTTAGAACACTGAAATATGTTAATTAGCCCTGGCTGGGTAGCTAGTTGGTTAGAATGTTGTCCCAATATGCCAAGGTTACAGGTTTGATCTCCAGTCAGGGAATATACAAGAAGCAACCAAAGAATGAATAAAAAAATTTGAACAACTAATCAATGTTTTTCCCCTCTCTTCCCCCCTTCCTCTCTCTATATATAATCAATCAATTAAATAAAAGCCTATTAGTTATGCTCTTAATTATTAAAATATTAATTATAATGCAACAGCACAGACGGAACAGTATATTAAGAAAAGAGTCTTTAGAATCACATTTAGTTTTAAACCTTGACTCTACCTCAGGGGTGTCAAACTCATTTTCACCGGGGGCCACATTAGCTTCGCGGTTGCCTTCAAAGGGCTGAATGTAATTGTAGGACTGTACAAATGTAACCACTCCTTAACTAGGGGCAAGGAGCTCTATATTCGGCCCTTTGAAGGCAACCACGAGGCTGATGTGGTCCCCCAGTGAAAAAGAGTTTGACACCCCAGCTCTACAACATTCTCTCAGTGGCTTTCAGGAAGAAACTGGTAAACACGTTTTTGTCTATTCATTGAGTAGTTCAAATCTTCTGTTAATCAAATTTTTGACTGCTTATCAATTACTAGAAAGTGGTGTTAAAATCTTTCATTATAATTAACAATTTTCCTCTTCTTTTAGTTGTATCAATTTTTGGTTCACATATTTTAACGCTATATAAGCTGTATACATATTTTAAATTGTTCTATCTTCTTATTGAACCGAACATTTGTTACTATGAAGTGACCCTCTTTGTCTAAAATAGGCCCATAATAAATCAAATACACTTGGCTATCTATATCTTAAAAGAATCATCAACATAGGATTATCAAATGATTTCTTTAGAGAGAACTGGAGAATAAGGGGAGGGGGAAGGGACAAAACCATTTAGAGGATGTTCTTAAGTACAGTTAAATTCTTTTTGCATAGTTGTGGGCTGTTGAAAAACCACTGAGGCAGATACATCAGCCTGATATGAAACCAAAAAGTCTGGGATGCTGTTTATGAGAAGAAGCCTGGGGCTGATCATGAAGTCAACAAATATCCTGCAAACAATAGATTCTGTAAGGAATGAAAGCAGTTGTGAATCAAAGAATGTTCCTCACATGTATATCTGTCCAAACAGCAGTCTTTTCAGCATTATCTATGTGTAGATGGCTTTGTTAATGACATCTGCAGATTACAAAGCAATGCTAGCATCAGAAATATATAATCTGGTAGTTTTCTTCTGCAAAAGATCCCTACTTTACTCAACAAAATTAACAAATATGGAACTACCTTTAAAAGAATGATATCAAACTCTTTATGGATGGCATCCATTAAAAAAACACACACAAGGGCCAGCAATCTAAATAAAAAGCCAGTTATTCTGCAGTGAAATTCAACAGTCTTTTGCAGTAGATATGCTCTTCTACTACAAAGAGGAAACTTAAAATAGTTGAGATGAGAAGAGCTATCTCCAGTCTTAAAAATGGTAGTTAGCCCTGGCTGGTGTGGCTCAGTGGATTGAGTGCTGGTGTGAGAACCAAAGAGTCGCCCATTCAATTCCCAGGTAGGCACATGCCTGGGTTTCAGGCCAGGTCTCCATGGGGGGCATGCAAGAGGCAACCACACATTGATGTTTCTCTCCCTCCCTTCCCCTCTCTCTAAAAGTAAATAAAATCTTTTAAAAAAATGATAGGCAATAAACAAAGGTTATAGGGGGTATGATTTAAACACACTTCATAAGAACTTAAGTTTTGGTTTTTCTTGGAATAAAAGCCAAAACAGCCTTGAGTGATATGTTCTCCTTTGCATGTCAGATGTACACAATCCATAAGAAAAAAACTACTGGGATATAAATGTGTGATACTACATTCTACATTTGACCTAATTGAAGACATTCTTAAGCAGGGAACTAGTGGCAGAATCAAATATTGGGTACCTAAACCAATGGTAAGGAGCTAAAACTTAAAAGCTTTGAATAATCTTTATAATGGAAGACAGGGAAAGAGATCTCTGCCCTAGACCTGACTCAACTGTTAGCTGTATAGGGAGAAACATACGTGCCGGAAAAATCTCTTTGATGTGGACATACAGCAGCTAGAATGATTTCTGAAATATGTGGATTCAAAAATTGCATTAATCAATTCATGTACATGGAATTTCTTTAACAAATATACCTTATATGTCCCATTGAATATACCTTATATGTCCCATCTAAACAACACACTCAAAACTAAATGACTTATCTCTACCCATCCAAAAAAAGGGGGCAATTTCCTTGTTTGTCAGTGCCACTGATAAATGATTAGTACAGCAGAGCTAAAAATATCAGAAAAGAGGCCAATGAATATCTACAATTAATGCTTTTTTAAAAATTTGAACCATTTTGTACAAAATGCTCTGAAAAACAAAGTATACTTTTCTCCTGCTTTCATGAGTTAAATATATTGGAGCAATTTCTTTTCTTTTTTTTATCCTCATCTAAGGACATTTTTATTTTCATTGCTTCTAAAGAGAAAGAGGAAAGGAGAGAGGGAGAAAGAGAAATATTGATGTGCTAGAGTAACATCCCCTAGTTGTCTCCCATATGCACTCAGACCAGAGCGGGGATTGTACGTGACAGGACCAGAGATGGAACCCTCCACCTAGGTATGTGCCCTGATTGGGAATGAACCTGCAACCTTTCGGTTATGGGACAAAGCTTCAACCAATTGAGCCACACCAGCCAGGGCTGAAGCAATTTTTCTTCTACATGATTGGGGACGTAATTTTGAATATCAATTAGTTTATGAAGATACTCTCAAAGCCTATTTGAGATTCTCAGATCACTATGTTTTTACAGATTACTGAAACTGATTTTCAATTTTTCCATCTCATCTTTTGATATTTGTGATGTTGCCTTAATGTTTTTTATAATCTAATTTGGGCTTTAAAAACAGATGCCCTAACCTGTTATAAATGAATGGTAAAGAATACAGACTAAAAAGACTAAGGGATTTTTCTAAATAATTAAGAGTTTTAATACAAAAATTCTGTAGCATCTATCTTGGCTGATTATAGTGAAGAAACTTCAGTAGCTACAGGCTTGGTACTGTGGCAGACCGTGAAATTAGATATTATCAGAGTCCACTTAAATTCTGATTTCTAAACGTATCTTTCAGTGTTTGGTATGAGAAATTGCTCAGGATGTCAAACAGTCTGCACTTCCACAATGCAGCTATTGGTGCTTTGCAAGGGGGATAAGGGAAGTGAGCGTGGTCTAGTTGGCCTTTTTTGAGGACACCAACATGTGTGCTATCCATGCCAAATGCGTAACAATTAATAACAACTATAAATAAATAAGCTTGTAAAATGTTTCTGGAGAATGTCAGAAATTGGTTTTAGAAAAGTAAATTTCTTAATGACAGCATATAGTAGATTCCATCCACTTACTATACTTTTCTGAATTTTCCTACATGCAAGTACATTCTTGTAATGTTTCTCTTCTGTGCTGTTCTTATAACTTTGCTACTGAAATATATTAAACTGCTTTTAAAAAGTTGGTTATACTAGGTGACTTTTAAGGTCCTTTTAATGCCAAAATTCTGTGTGACTTTTCTAATGTTTCTTGAAGCCTCAGCATTCTCTTTGATTTTATTTGCAAATTTATAAAGAAAATGCAACATAACTTTCACATAAAAATACTTATTAACCCCAAATCTGCAATGGAAAATATCAATTCATATACAGGGAAGTCTTAAGTAGATTTTAAAATATGTTTTAAAACCATGCTAATGGTTAAATACTTCAAATGGAAAACTTTCCAGCATATGTGACATGGTCTAAAAATATGAGATCCCTGAAAAACTGCCAGAAAAATACTTCAATGTGTATTTACATATGTGTGCAATAAAAGAGGCCTTAACCAGAAAACTCCTAATTTTTGTTTTTTGGTTTTTTAAAATTATTTTTCTTTTTACATACATATGCTATACCTGAAATTGTTTTGTTCCCTAGCTCATAAACTCTCTTCTTCCTCCCTTTTAGTTTTTTCAGTTAACTACTCAGCCAAACGTAAACACTGCTATGTATGCCTGCGTGCAATGGCTCGGATTGTACAAGCAAGCACTTCCTGAATGCAGAACAGACAGGGAACCGCTGTCTGCCTTATTGGAGAGTCTGGGATGTTTCTGTTTACAAATCCTGGAGCCAGGCAGGGGCCACTACTGTAGGCCTGCTGTTTGCTTCCTTGCTACACTCAGTCTTTGTCTGGGTCTGTGTCAAAGAAAGAACAACACTGTTGCATATGCAGCAAGCAACAAAGGAAATCTTAAATATAACAAACTAGTGGTGATGTTGACTCCTAAATCTTTTACAACTGCATGAAAAAGCAAATTAGGGATTAGAGTGGTTTTAAATTTTTTTAAAGCAATGTACATTTCATAAATGCAGAGAAAAAAACATTTAAGATAAAAATAATTAATGTGATCAGAGTTAATTCCTTAGCAAAATAATTCAGATTGCTAAATATCGTTTCTGTAATGATAATATATTTGCACAGTTTAATGTTTTGAACAAATATTTCTATAAGGAATAAACAATTTTGATTTATTTTAATTAATGTTTAGAATGGCAACTATACAGTAATCATAATCAGATTAATGTTTATGTTTAATGTCCTAAAAATAAATTGGAGAAGAAGCAGATTTCTTGTTTTTTTCCCAAGTTGTATTTAATACTATTTAAGACTTTTAAATTTAACATGCCAAAATCATTGTGAATAGACTTGTAAAAAACAAACACAACGAATAACAACAATAAACAAAATCAGTCCATATTCTGCTGAGTCCAGACATTTTATGGCTGAATTATAAAAGGAATATTGGACAGCTAAGGGAGAGAGAAAAAGGGACAATCTAAATTAAACAACCACCAAAATAAAAGTTTAAAAGGAAAACAGGAAAGACATTCAATCCCTAGCTTTCTTATTACCTTCTAGCTTTGTAAGATTTATCATTTTAATTTCTTTAAAATAGGTGTTTTGTGATTACGAGACTGAATTTCAGCATTATGTTTCTTTACTAAAGAATGGATTAAAACTAACAGTTAATTACATTTCACTGGAATAGTCATTAAATAAGTAAAAATATAATTTAATAGATTAAGAATTTTTAGTAAATAAAAAAAAAGAAGATAAAGATTAATCTGCAGAGTGTCCTACATTTAAAAAACTCCATTAAAGTATAATGAAAACACCATTAAATATATTCTCAAAATATTTTTGGTATAATTCTACCAGGCCTAATTGCCTCTATTCTGTTCAGATTTTATTTTTGCCTTTGTACATAGATAGAATAAAACAAAAGGTGCTGTTGCTCCATGTAACAGTTTTGAAGATGATTTTTTAAGATGATTGTTTTAATACATCTTAGAAAGCATCAATCAAGATCCAAAAACCCAATTGAGTAAGAAAAGTCAATTTCAGCCTAAATTAACACTAGAAAAACAGAAATCTAACCACTGTAATATTTGTTATTTAAACAATACAAAACCACATAAAAATTGTCGCAATACACACCCTGGCTGGTGTAGCTCAGTGGATTGAGCGCCAGCTGGGAACCAAGCGGTTCCGGTTCGATTCCCGGTCAGGGCACATGCCTGGGTTGTGGGCCAGGTCCCCGTGAGGGCCGTGTGAGAGGCAACCATACATTGCTGTTTCTCTCCCTCTCTTTCTCCCTCCCCTCCCCTCTCTCTAAAAATAAATTTTAAAAAAAAATTGTTGCAATACAGAATCATACCAAAGAGTCAAATTTCCCAGAGATCCCTAGTCTATTTTCCTAACTGGTATACACATGACACAGATAAATTCAAAATTCACACAAAAGACCCTTGTTCTCAGAAAATGACCATGAAATAATTTGACTATAAAAATGGAAATTATATTTTCCAGTTATTTGCTGACTGGACCAAAGAATATGAATTGCATTGTACAGATAACCCCCACCCCATCTGATTTCTTTACATTATGATAGTAACTTGTGCTCACTTTTATAAAAAAAGCAAGATAGACGTATAGAAAAAGAATTAGCTTTTTTCTAGTTTTCCCATATAGTTTTCATTTTTTAAACCATTTTTTAAATTATAAAACATAAGCCATATACACAAAAGTGTTTATAATGCAAATGCAGTTTGGTGAATTATTATGAAGCAAACATTCACATAAGCCCAGAAATTAAATATTGAGAATCCCCAAAACCACCCACCTGCTCCTTATTGGTCGTAACAGCTTTTCTTCTCCCCAGATACGGCCATATCCTTACTTTTGTGCTAATCGCTTCCCTGCTTTTCTAACAGCATTACATTCTCTGTGTGCTTAGTTTTGCCTATTTCTGAATTTTATATAAATGGAATTTTTGTGCCTTGCTTTTAATAACATTTTCAAGACTTAACCATGCTGTTGTGTGCAGATGAAATTCATTCAGGATTACCTTTCTGTATAACAAACGCAGTTATTTTCCCCTGTATTGAGTCTGGAACTTACTATAATGATAAGTAAAGATCAATGTAGGTAATCTTTATTAAGCATCATAAGAATGTTCCATAAATATATATGTGTGTGTATATAGGTTTTCAGTTCTATTTAGTATTTTTAGAGTATCCAGTTTTGTTTGCAAGAGAAAATATTAAACAAAGCAGACAAATGAAAAGGCTACACATCCTCTTGCTGCTTCTAATTTTGGGGCAGCAGAGGTAGTAGCTAGCAACCAAGAAAGCCAGAGTTAATAAAAGATGCACTCTAGGGTAGAAACAAAGCAGAAATAAAAGCTTTTTGAAAGTTCACTTTACGCTACTCCACTTTTACAAGAGATCTATATTAATATCTGTTTTCATTAACCAAAAGAAATCTGCCCTGGCTGGTGTGGCTTGGTGGGTTGAGCGCCGGCCTGCGAACCAAAGGGTTGCCGGTTACATTCCTAGTCAGGGCACATGCCTAGGTTGTGCGCCAGGTCCCTGGTTGGGGGCTTGTGAGAGGCAACTGGTGGATGTATATCTCACATACTGATGTTTCTTTCCTTCTGTTTCTCCCTCCCTTCCCATTTCTCTAGAAGTAAATAAATAAAATCTTTTAAAAAAATCTGAAGAGGATTTTCACTTTTAGGGAAAAAGGCAAAAAGTACATAACATCCAGCGTTTGTTTTGCAGTGAACCATTACGGAGGCAGCGTGGAACCTGAACAGAGAGTGGCACTGCCAACCTCCTTCCACAGGAACTACACTCAGCAGGTCAGCATCAAGCTGCTACAGCTTTGAACTACAGTGATCCCTCACCTATCGTGGGAGTTACGTTCCAGAGGCCCCCGCGATAGGTGGAAGTCCGCGAAATAGCGGTGTTATATTTAATTATTTGTATATATTTTATGGCTTTATAAACCCTTCCCACACTCCTATAAACCTTCCCCACACTCTTATAAACACTTCATATGCTCTTAAACACTTTCTACACCCTTAAACCTACGTAATTTTAACAAAATCCCACGTAATTTTACTACAAAACCCCATGATACAGCAAAAACTCCATGACACAGAATTAGATATATATTTTTTAAAAACCCGCAATACAGTGAAGCCACAATAAGTGAACTGCGATATAGTGAGGGACAACTGTATGTCTGTGAACATCTATGCTTTATCTTGATTTATTTTGTGTATCTGTTAGTAGTAAGATGTGTCCTAAGGTTATTGCTTCTTTGCTTTATACTATTTCAGCTTACAAAATATTTCATAGGAACACTCTATTTTCAGATAGGGGAGGAAACCTGTATCTAAAACCACTGGAATTCTTGAAATTCATCTCATCCATAGTTCCCAGATTGTTCCCTTATCCCCTACTCTCAAAGCGCATACTGTATCTTATCTGACAATTCTTTAAAAGGATGTTCTAAACACATACATCTGGTCTTCCATGAAAGGACAGTAAAAGGAATAGTGTCTTCAGTAGATCATCATTGATTATTCTCACCCAAACTGTCCATAAATATTTGTTCAGTTCCTACAAACCCCACTCCTTATATAGTGAGAGTAGAGAGTTAAAGTGACAGAAACCCTGCAGCAGCAATGAGGCCCATGGAGTTTTAAATAATTGTTGCTGGTACTGGATCATTCTCCAACACTTTTTCCTATCTCCTTAGCTCTTCTTTAACCCAAGCCTGCCCTCTGTCTCTCGCTGTCTTACTCTTGTCTCTTCTGTAACTTTCCTTTTTTAAAAATGTTCCATTCTTTCTTCTTGTATATTTTCCTGTTTGAAAACCTGTCCTAGAGGCACCCACATGTCCTGCTTAAAAGCAGTGATGACATTCTGGGCAATACTGGAAGTTCTATTTTTAGTCCAACTCTTTTCATGGTTTTTAAACAAAAACACATAAAAATCCATAGTTATGATCTGTGTGAAGTAAAGGTGAGATAAAAGCAATTTAAGTTAAAAATATTTTAGTATTATATCAAATTGCAAAAGAAAGCACATTAATCTTTTTTTCCTTTTTATGAAATTTATTGGGGTGACACTGGTTAACAAAATTACATAGGTTTCAGGTGCACAATTCCACAACACATCCTCTGTACACGCTATTGTATGTTCACCACCACAGGTCAAGTCTCCTTCCATCACCATTTATTCTACCCATATCCTCCTCTACCCCACCGTCTCCCCTCCTGCCCGGCAATCACCACACTGTTGTCTGTGTTCATGAGTTTTTTCTCTTTTTACTCAATCCCTCTATACCCCCAACCCAGACCCCCAATGCCCCTTCCAACAGCTGTCAACCTACTTGATATCTACATTAACCTTTTAAAATGAGTGACTGTTCAATACTTCCAATCCTTTGGTAGATCCAGCACTTTCAAAAATCATCAACCAAAAACTCTGACCTAACAAAAAAGGAAAAATTACTGATCCTTACAATAACTGAAGGCTATTTTTTTCCTAACAGGCATTAAACAATGTAGAAAATTATATAACTAAAACATTTGTACTAAAGGCTAGCAGAGTGGGAAATAATTTTGATTTATACTATTTTGGGGTACATTTTGGTTACCCCTTCTTATATGCAACCATTTTTATTTTAAAAAGAGTGAGAAATTTATAACATACAAAAATGAGTTGGTACTAAATATACAGGTGCTAAAAAAGCTGACTTTTAAATTTAGAAACTCACTCTTTTTTGTTTCCTAATATTCTCACTTTCTTGTAATAGAAATATATCCACACGGCCTTATGGTAGATGGAATGTACCTCCTCATGCCTGGATTTTGAACTTTGCCATGTGACTTGCTCAGACCAACGGGAAACTGGCAAATACCCTGAAAATAATAAATGATCTAAAATACGCTTGGGTAACTGTGTTTGTGCTCCTTGTGGTCAAGTAAACCACTATAAGAAGAACTAATTCTGAGTAGATGTCCCCATGATTCTGAGACCCAGAAAGAGAAAAGCTGGACTGATCCTGTGGTCTGGGGCTGAGGCCAGCTTATATGGGACAAACTCCAGCTAATCTACAGACCTGTGATCATAAGAATAAATTCTTGTTGCAAATCTACTGAGTTGGGAGGTGGCTTATTGATGAAGTTTATTGGTAATAGCTGACAAATACATGCACAAACACAAATACCTACTATTGCCTAAGTAACAACTTATGGACATATGTACAAATACATAAAACTTTCAGTTATCTAAAAATTAGGAATAGTTCTACCTGTGTTTTTTTCACAATTGTAGACTTACTAACATCCAGACAAAAGAGTCTACAAGTAATACCTATAATAATGCCTATAAAATAACTCCACTACTAGCTACAAAATGATTTTTAACACTGAAAAAATTATGTTTATTTAAAATATAGCACTTCAGTGTTTTGTGGAATAAAACAAAATACAAAGAAAAACATTTTATTTACCTTTTGTGAACTTCAGTTTTGCAGGAGAAAGGTGTTGTGGGCATTGGTTGCAGAACAATGTGAATTTACTTAATACTACTGAACTATACACTTAAAAGTGGTTAAGATGGTAAACTTTGTTGTGTATTTTATCGCAATTAAAAGAAACAGTCTAAGACAATGGTTCTCACCTTTTTTAGATAACTCTTAATTTCTAAAATATCAAATATGTATATACAGAAAAACCAGAATTCAGTAACAAAACTTCCAGTATTTATAAAATGCTTTTATAGATACTGTTAACACTCATTTCAGTGTATTTTTAATCTATGATAAAGGAAATTAAAATGTCAATTTCCTTTTCCTTCACTTCAAAACACTGACCTCTCTGGTCAGCAGCTTTGGCAGCTGGAAATACCACATGATTTGCTCAGTGTTTTGTTTCTGAAATGTGTCTGATTAACTTTTTTAAAGAGAAAAAAGTAATCTTTTACTTTCTCAAAATACACAGTGGTGGACAAAAGTCTTCCAAAACATGGAACGAAGGGACGCAGGGAGGATACCAAAAAAAGTTCCTGGTAGTGAAATAAGTACAAATTACTGTTTTAAACATAAGTATACAGTTTTATTGAAAAAACTGTTAATACCACTTTTAAAATCTCACATAAAAATTAGTAGGAAAAACTCTACTTCATGGTAATAAAAAAAAAATAACAGGCAGAAAAAAAAAACTCCATAAACTCTGAAACAGAATTTAAAAAATGTCTTTTCTTTTCCCAATCTTAAAATACTTCAAAATTAATAAACATGAGTTTCTCTTCTTAACATATAATCATTCAAATGTTGCTATATCATAATACTAAACCAATAAATATTATCGAGGAAGTAATTTTCACTAAGCCTGGTTAAGCTACATCAGTTTTCCTATTAATCAATCACTAATTCATTCATTAATTTAACAAATTATTGAACATTCTGAAGGGCAGAGGAATGAACAGAGAACATAGGTATATGTAATAAAATAGGCTGAGACCTGTGGAATGATCCTAGGATTGAAAGGTAATCAAATTAATTGGCAAGAGTATCAGAAAATTTAAATAATTTCAAGAATTAGTTAAGATTTTTGGAATTAGTAAATGATTGAGGGAATAAGTGGAAAGTGAAGTTGTAAACAAAAGAAAAAATGGTCCAATGATATACATAGTTGGGTGACTGCATCCTTGAAAATGTAATTCCTCCTTACTACTTTAGAAAACTTCATAGTAGACTTGAGGATATGGATGGAATAGGGAGTACAGTAGAACTGTAAAATGGCAAAGAATATCTGGAAAGTACTTCTATCTTCCACCTTTTACCCCAATTCTTACATTCAAATATTCACTCCAAAGCTCCCAATATTCTCTTCCTACCAGCATTCCCCACTACTGATAAAATTAGCAAAGAAACAAACCAATGAATAAAAAGCATAAAAGAAAAAAAATAAATTATGCCCTCATGTACAATTTTGAATTTCAAAAAAATGTCAGGTATCAAATCATAAACAAAAATGATGAAATTAATCAAGAGATTAGTTAAAACACAGGATCACATTTTTCTTTCAAGCACAAGAAAATTTCAAATTTTACTATGTGCAACTAAATCTTCCTAATACAAATGCCATTCTCTGGCATACAACATTATTTATCCAGAAAGCCAGGTCTTCATCTGTTCTGTATTAATGCTATTTCTGAAGTTGAAACATCTTTTCTGGATTTCAGGATAACTGCAGAATAGTAGGTGGAAGCTACACTCACCTGCTCCTGGCACCAAACCAGATTTAAAGCTATATTATAGAGCAACTAACCACACAAGCCGCACACCCAAAAGGTGATTCCAGAAGGCTGCAGACTGTGCTGGAACAACTGTGTCTGGGGGTGGCAGGGGACTGGGGAGACAGCCTCTCATACACGGTGATAGAGGTTTACCCTTATAATCAGCCAGCCTAAAGGATTAACTCCACCCACAAAAGGGCAAACAGCATTCAATATTTAAGTACAACAGGAGGGTGCACATACCCACAAGATACATTCCTAGAACACGGAGCTCAGGTGACCTGGAAGATTGCAACACTGAGCCCAACAACACACCTTCATCATAAAGCATCATAACAATTTTGGGGTCACAGCAGATCTATCTAATACACAGAGACAAAATGGGGAGACAAAGAAATATGCCCCAGACAAGAAGGAGGAAGTAAAACTGTCATTATATACAGATGACATGATACCATACACAGAAAGCCCTTAAGACTCCATCAAAAAACTACTAGATTTATAAATAAATTTGGCAAAGCAGCAGGATACAATATTCATATTCAGAAATTGGTGGCATATTATACACCAACAATAATTTATCAGAAAGAAAAATTAGAAAATACTATTTACTATTGCCACAACAACAGAAAAAATAAGGTCCCTAGGAATAAATTTAACCAAGGAGGTAAAAGACCTGAACTTGAAAAATTACAGGACATTAAAGAAAAAAATTATGGAAGCTACAAATAAGTAAAGTGTATACTGTTTGTGTATTGGAATAATTAACATTATTAAAATGTCCATATTACCCAAAAGCAATCTATAGATTCAATGCAATTCCTATTAAAATACCAATGGCATACTTCATAGATCTAGGACAAATATTTCAAAAATTTATATAGAACCAAAAAGACTCAGCATAGCCTCACAATCTTGAGGAAAAAACAACAAAGATGGAGGTACCACAATACCTGATATCAAACTATACCACAAGGCTATAGTAATCAAATCAGCCTGGTACTGGCATAAGAACACGCATATAGATGAATGGAACAGAATAAAGAACCCAGAAATAAACTCACGCCTCTATGGTCAATTAATATTTGACAAAGGAGGCAAGAGCATACAATGGAGTAAAGATAGTCTCTTCAATAAATGACACTGAGAAAATTGGACAGTTATATGGAAAAAAATGAAACTAGATCACCAATTTACACTGTACACAAGAATAAACTCAAACTGGATAAAAAACTTAAATTTGTAAGTCATGAAACCATAAAAATCCTAGAAGAAAACATAGGCAGTAAAATCTCAGACATCTCTCACAGCAATATTTTTGCTGACATATCTCCTCAGGCAAGGGAAACAAAGGAAAAAAATAAACAAATGGGACGACAAATTTAAAAGTTTTTGCACAGGAAAAGAAACCATCAACAAAATGAAAAGGGAACCCATGAATGGGAGAACATATTTGCCAGTGATACATTAGAAAAGGGGTTAATTTCCAAAATATATAAAGAACGTATACAACTAAAAACCAGGAAGACAAACAATCCAATTCAAAAACGGGCAAAGGACCTGAATAGACATTTCTCCAAGGAGGACATACAGATGGCCAACAAACATACGAAAAAAATGCTCAGCTTCACTAATCATCAGAGAGATGCAAAGTAAAACAATAATGAGTTATTACCTCACACCTGTCAGAATGGCCATCATCAATAAATCAACAAACAAGTACTGACGAGGGTGTGGAGAAAAGGTAACCCTTGTGCACCACCAGTGGGAACGAAGACTGGTGTTGCTACTGTTGAAAACAGTGTGAAGTTTCCTCAGAAAATTAAAAATGGAACTGCCTTTGATTCCCACTTCTGGAAATATATCCAAAGAAACCTGAAACATTAATTTGAAAGAATATATGCAACCCTATTTCACTGCAGTGTTATTTACAATAGCCAAGATCTTGGGAATAGCCCAAGTGCCCATCAGTAGATGAGTGGATAAAAAAGCGTGGTACATTTACATAATACAATACTACTTGGCTGCAAAAAAAAAAAAAAAAAGGAAATCTTACCTTTTGTGACAGCATGGTTGGACCTGAAGATTATTGTGCTAAGTGAAATAAACCAGTCAGAGAAACACAAATACCATATGATCTCACTTCTATGTGGAATCTAATGAATAATATAAACTGATGAACAAAATTGAAACAGAGGCATGGATACACAGAACAGACAAACAGCTGTCAAAGGGAAAAGGGATGGGGAGACTAGATGAAAGAAGGTGCAGGGATTAGCTAAAAAAATATATATTAAAAAAACACATAGAAATGGACAACAGTGTGATAATTGCCAGAGGGAAACTGGGGGTAGGGGCTAAGTGGAAGTGGGCAAAGTGGGAGTAAATAGGGACAGAAAGAGACTTTGTTAGGTGCAATGGGCACATGATGCCACGTGCAGATGACATTTTAAGTGCTGGCTTGTGAAATGAAAGGTTACTGGTTTGATTCCCAGTCAGGGCACATGCCTGGGTTGCAGACCAGGTCCCCGGTTAAGGGCACATGAGAGACAACCAGTTGATGTATCTCTCACACATCGAGGTTTCTCTCCCCCTCCTATCTCTCCTTCCCCTTCTCTCTAAAAATAAATATTATACTTCAACTTTTCTATAGATGTAAATTTTTTAAAATAAAAACTGAGAATAAAATAAATAAACAAATGTCTTTTCTATTTTTTAATTTTTTGAATAGTTAATATACTAACATGAATATCTCTATTTTCATTGAACAGTCTCCTTCATTAACCCACATTCCGGCATACACATATGAGTTACATTAATACATATACAAGTAACTAATATTTGTACTTTTTTACGTATCCTTTCAGAATTTATGTATGTAGAAGCAAATTTGAACATATAGTTATATATGCAAATGGTATATGTGCATTATCACCGTCCTCATTTGCAATACTTAACGAATGCCAAGAAGATCTTTCTAAATTAGACCAGAGAAAGCTTTTAATTCTTTTTTTAAAGCTTCATACTATTCCATTATTCTGTTGTACCAAAATCTTTTAACCTGTTCTCTATTAATGCACATTTAGTTATTTCTACTATTTCATTATAATAAACAATGCTGCAATGAATGACTTTGTTTACAATCATTTCAAAACTATATGTAGGATAAATATGTAGAAAAATTCTCGGAATTGTTACTAGTGATTTTGGAATTTAGATATCCTAACTCCAAAAGTACATATTGATTTAAAAGATTAAACATATGACACAATTCTAATATCTTCCAGATGCATTCTCTAGGATTTATTTTCCATTAAATGGATTAAGGAATAGAAAATATGATATGCAGTGCATCTCAACACTTTGAAAGAGTTGTTACTCATAAAACACATAAATGAACAAGAACAATCACATGTGCATTACCAACAATAGTCCTGGGGAGATCTCTGTAATTATCTGTAATATCTGTTCCACCCAGTCTATAATCACACAAATTGTGATTCTGTGACATTACCAAACAATCTGAACACCCTGCAAACCACATCATTATCATGCACTGTGTCTTAGCTAATTGGTACTTATTTATTACCATGGCATGATTTTGAAAATGGATAATTACTTTAAAAAAATCACTTAAGAACAACATAACGATTGAACACCTTGGGTGCTTTGTCTTTCAAATACTTGGGCAGCTTAGTGAACTCAGGCTATATTATATTATATTACATTATATGCCATGTAGAACAGACTAAGAGAGTTGACTTACTTCCTAGAAGAAGTTATATAAACAAAAGTTCTTGAGAATTGTTTATTACAAATTTTGAGGCTAGGAGTAAATGCCCATGCTGAGACACATGCATAGGGATAAGCAAGTAAAGTAGTGGGAAAAAGGGAAGTCTACAACAATATCCTGAGGGTGTTTGTATGTGCTTAACAAAGCTTATCACTACAGTTCAGGACTAGAGGTACTAAAATGTGCGTGAGGCCCTGGCCGGCTAGCTCAGTTGGTTAGTGTCGTCCAGATAAACCAAGGTTGTGGGTTTGATCTTCAGTCAGGGCACATACAAGAAGAAACCAATGAATGCATAAATAGGTGGAACAACACTCTCTCTCTCTCTCTCTCTCTCTTTCCCGCCCCACTTTCCTCTAAAATCAATAAATAAAGTAAGCCTGAGATAAGGCACCAGGAAACAGGTGGCAAAGAAAGATCAGGGAGCTGAAGGGTAGTGGCACTGGTGGACTGTGACTAGTTCTTGGGAGAACAAATACAGAGACAGAGTAAAAGACTTTGGATTGGAATAGGAACACTCTCTACCATTCATTTCCACCCCCCCTGGCCTGCTTACTGCCTCTCTGAGAACCCCATTGTCTCAAAAAAATAACATTGTGTAGCTATAAAAAAAATAATGTGATAGATACTTTGATATTGTAATATAAGGGGCAATCTTATCCACTCTGCCTTCATTCTAGTGTGCCTTCCTATAATGCAAAGGCTAGAAAGCAAAAAGCCTACATTTCCTAGAATCTTCTGCAGGAATTCTGATCTGATGTTACATCAGCCAACTGAATGCATTTACAAAAGATTTGGAAGGCAGCACTGAGCTGGATCTGTTCTTCTGCTGTTTCTAAAAGCAAAAATGGTTAGTGGAAACTTAATTTTTCTGTGGCTGCTGTAACAAATTTAGTACAATGTTGATTAAATAAAACAACAGAAATTTATTCTCTCATGGTTCTGGAAGCCACAAGTCTGAAAGCAGTTTCACTGGGTTGAATCACAGTGTTCACAGGGTTGTGCTCTCTGAGAGCTCTAGGCTTTTTCCACCTCTGGTGGCTGTTGGCATTCCTGCCTTGTGGTTGCACCATTATAATCTCTACCTCCAGAGTGACACTGCCTTCTATTCTTTGCGTGTCAAACTTCCCTCTGCCTCTCTAAGGACACTTCTAATGGCATTTAGGGACCACACAGATAATCCAGGATAGTCTCCCCATCACAAAATCCTTAATTTAGTTAATCATAATTTGCAAAGATCTTTTCTCCAAATGAAACATTTACAGGTTCCATAGATTACAACCTGATATCTTTGGGGAACCATAGTTTAGGCTACCTTATGCTGTATCAGCAGAGATATGTGTCCAGTCACCCATTTCATGGGTATAGGAAAAAAGCACGTAAGTATTCTGCTGGTACAAGGAGTGGCAGGTGTTGCAATATTCTGGAGACAGTGGCAGTCATGGTTTCCACAGTGTGGTGGATTCCTGATCATATGAGTGGCATTAGGGTCCTACAGCAGTAAGTTTTCTCAGAAGAGATGTTAACTCCCTTCCCCAGGTTCTGTAGTATGGCTTTGAAAGTCATTCCTGAATGCTCAAGCTAGATTCTCTTTGTCTTTTTTTAGAGAGACATGTTAAGTGCTTAACATTGTTTTGAAGTTGTCAGTGCATTCCCAGCCAACACTGTGTCTGCTCAACTACTATTGAATTTTATTTATCAAAAAGATAAGAAATAACAAGTGTTTCAGAGGATGTGGAGAGAAGGGAACTCCTCTGCACTGTTGGTAGAAATGTAAATTGGTGCAGAGATTTTGGAGTTTCCTCAAAAAATAAAAAACAGAACTACCATATGATCCAGCAATTCCAAAGAAAACAAAAACACTAACTTGAAAAGATATATGCACCCCCATGTTCACTGCAGCATTATTCGCAATAGCCAAGATATGGAAACAACAAAAGGGCCCATCAGTGGATGAGTGGATAAAAAAATGGTGATACACACACATGCACACACTCTTAGAATGGATTATTATTCAGTCACAAATAGGAGGAAACATTGCCATTTGCAACTACATGGGTGGACCTTGAGGGCATTACGCTGAGTGGGATAAGTTACACAAAATACAGTATGATCTGAGCAATATGTGGAATGTAAAAAAAAAGTAAGCTCATAAATACAGAGAATAAGTTGGTGATTGCAAGAGATGGAGAGTAGGTGAAAGGCGTGAAGAGGTCAAAAGGTACAAACTTTCAGTTATAAAATTAAAAAATCATGGGAATGTAATGTACAGCAAGGTGACTATAAATAATACTGTATTGCATATTTGAAAGTAAATCTTAAAAGTTCTCATCACAAGAAAAAAGTATTTGTAACTATATATGGTAACAGAAGTTAACTAGAGTTATTGTGGTAATCATTTTGCAACATATAAAAATAGTGAATCATTACACTGAATACCTGAAGCTAATATCATTTTATATATGTTAATTATATAAAATTATATAGAAATATAATTTCTGTTAGAAAAAACAACATATTATTTTAAAGACAATTGCTATTCAAATAATGTCTCATTTCATCTTGATTTTGAAAATATTTTAAGTGCTTTCGTTATCTATTTTTCTACTTTTTATGGTACATCAACATCTGAAACCACTAAATATTTATTAGATGGATATTCAATTTTTTAAATATGAAAATATGCAGAAAATTCTCAGTAATCAGAGGTACTACAAGGAAATGAGGCACAGATAAGGAAGGTAAAGAGGAAACACACATGGAACTGGAAATCATAAAAGAATTGAAGATGTTAAAATAAAGACATGGAAATTATTTCTTGATCTACATGCAAATCTATCTAGTATTTCAGAAGACTTTTTTTTTTAAGATTTTATTTATTTATTTTTAGAAGAGAGGGGAAAGGAGGGAGAAAGAGTGGGAGAGAAACATCAATGTGTGGTTGCCTCTCACACGCCCCTACTGGGGAACTGGCCAGCAACCCAGGCATGGGCCCTGACTGGGAATTGATCCAGCGACTCTTTGGTTCACAAGCCAGGCAATCAATCCACTGAGCCACACCAACAAGGGCAGAAGACATTTATTTTTAAATATCAGTCAATTCCACAATATATGCTTATGATTCAGATTTCACAGAGCAAAAGTTTCCATGGAGTTTGCTGGTAAAGCCAGGTTTGTCAACAGACGTTACTCAAGTACAATCAATACAATCAAGTAACATAAAATTTTAAAACACCAACATGAAGAGGGATTATTTTTTAAAGAAAATACAGGTAAAGCAGATAGATATGGGATGCAACTGATAATCAGGGCACAGCTAACAAAACTTCGGAATAAAAACTGACCAAAACTACACAACATGTAAATAGAATCTTGCTACTACTGCATTAAAGAATTAATAATATATTTTTAAAAACTTTTTATTTATTGATTTTTAGAAAGGAAGGGAGAGAGAAAAAAAGAAATATCGATTTGATGTCCCCACTTATTTATGCATTCACTGTTGATTCCCGTATGGGTCTAATGGAGGATCGAAGCCGCAACCTTGGCTTATGGAAATGAAACGCTAACCAAATGAGCTATGCCGCCAGGGCAAGAATTAATTTTTTTTTTTTTTAGATTTTATTTATTTAGGTTTAGAGAGGAGAAGGGAGGAAGAAGGAGAGGGAGGGAAACATCAATGTGTGATCTACTCTTGCGCATTTCCTACCGAGAACCTGGCCTGCAACCAAAGCATGTGCTCTAAATTGGAAATTGAACTGGCGACCCTTTGGTTCACAGGCCGGCCCTCAAACCACTGAGCCACACCAGCCAGGGCAGAATTAGTATTTTATTTTTTTTTAGATTTTATTTATTTATTTTCAGAGAGAGGAGAAGGGAGGAAGGAAGAGCAATGTATGGTTGCCTCTCACATGGCCCTCACTGGGGACCTGGCCTGCAACCCGGGCATGTGCCCCGACTGGGAATCGAACCGGGACCCTCTGGTTCCCAGCCTGCGCTCAATCCACTGAGCTACACCAGCCGGGCAGAATTAGTATTTTCAAAAGACACGCTTTTCTCGATTTCTTTTGTACATTCTCCTCTAATATTTTTATTTATTTTTTCAAGATTTACATTTTTTAAAAGATTTTATTTATTTTATTTTTTAGAGGTAGGGGAAGGGAGGCAGAAAGAGAAGGAGAGAAACATCAATGTGTGGTTGCCTCCCACGCACCCCACACTGGGAACCTGGCCTGAAACCTAGGCATATGCCCTAGACTGGAAATCTAACCAGTGACCCTTTGATTCACAGGCCAGCACTCAACCACTGAGCCACACCAGCCAGGGCTCTAATATTTTTAATAAGTATAAAAAGAAACAATATATTTTGTTTTGCCTCTTTTTAAAATGCTTCATAAATTACTAAGCAAACCCTTTTTAGCCATCCTTAGGGGCCATTTTCTGTCTATTTAATCACTTTAATACAATCACAAAAGTAGTAAAAACTGAAAAATCACTATAAATTCACAACAGTTAAATACCTACCTGTGGCCCTATGCCAGCCAGTATCAGCTTCTTTAAATGTAGGCTTTCTTTTCTAGCTTGGTATAGGATAAAAATATTTGCTGCTACACACCAAAATTAGAATTTCTAATCTTAACAGCACAGCATAAATTAGAATATAATTTCTTAAACCCAGCTTTACATGCAATTCAATCTTTTCTCATCAACTTGATCCAACCATAAACTTAATGAATAATGTAAATAAAAGAAAAAATATTTATATTGCGGTCATCCAAGAACCTTCAACACTGAATACAATGCATTGAGTTTAAATGTTTAAAAATTGACAAATTTTTGCCCTTTTTTCTACTAATTTAGTTATTTTGTTTACTTTAAAGTTAGGGAGGTTAATTATACCAACTTGGGAAATCTTATCAAGAAATTGTTACAGCCTTGGCATGGTAGCTCAGAAGATGAGAGTGTTGTCCCCATATGCCAAGGTTGCAGGTTTGATTTCTGGTCAGAGCATACACAAGAATCAACCAATGAATGTATAAATAAATGGAACAACAAATCTCTCCCTTGCTCTCTCTAAATAGAAATGTTAAAGAAAGATTAAAAAAAAAGCTGTTACAAAATAAGAGTCCAAATCTTGCAACAATTATATGCTTTCTTCAAATCTAGAAATTTACAAACACATTAGGATGAATTAGGCATATAAGAAGGTAAAAGGATACTGCAGATATAAATTTATTTACTTAAAGACTGATTTTCTTTTTAAACAGAGTAGGTTCTACGAAGTCTGTCATGATTGGAAGAGACACAGGAAAATACAGTTCACTTTCCTAAAGTATCAGACTTCTGGTTTTAGGTAGTATGTGAACATATAGTAATAAAAGTTAGTTTTCTTTCGTCTGGTTACTGAAGAAAATCTCAATTTGGTAACAGTGTTATCTCTATTACCTCTCAAACATTTGCTGTTCTCCTTTTA
Organism: Micronycteris hirsuta; assembly: GCA_004026765.1. NCBI lineage: Eukaryota > Metazoa > Chordata > Mammalia > Chiroptera > Phyllostomidae > Micronycteris > Micronycteris hirsuta. Next base: position 19,964 of record PVJI01013053.1, on the reverse strand, counting down.
TAACAAAGAAAGCATGCTTTAATTAAGTGTTAGACAATTTGGCAAGCAACAATATCTAGCTAGTTAGTAACATGGTTTTGTTTGCATCTTACTTTTGATTAATAAATTTTTAAAGTTACCTTCTATTTATGATACTGGCTTTACATTTATAGTAGTGATGAAAAGTTTCCCTTTAAAATATATTGTTTTTAATGATGATCTAAACAAAAATATTAAATAATGTATCATGTAAATATAGAAAACATTTGCAATATGTACCTAGTGGTATACAGATACTGTGAAAAAATCATGAAGGGGTCCTTGAATTTTAATTAAGTATTTTTCAAAAAATCTTTTTTCTGCGCATCCTAAATGAATGAACAAACAAATATAAATGGGTCCCCTGTTTGAGTGTAATGGTTATATAACAACTGAGTAATGGTTAAAACCAACAAAAAGTAATGGTTAATAATACATAATATGGAAGCAAAACACCTAAGTTTTAATCTTGGTTCTACCACTTACTAGCTGTGTGACTAGGTAAATTGCATATCTGCGCCTCAGTGCTCGCAGTATTAAATAAGAATATAAGAGTAACCATCTCATATGTTTCCATAAGGGTTAAATAGAAAGGTGTAATGTGGAAACAGCACTTAAAACACTGCTAGCACACACTGAGTGCTCAAAAATGTTACTTTGCTAGTTTTAATTTCGCTATATATTAAATGGCAGAATTCTCTTTATGTTTACTGAAAAAAAGACTGCTCATTCTGTCTAGTAACTATAATCCTTATAAAGTGAATTAAAATTTCACTATTAGACTTATCCCATCTGGAATAACATTAAGAATCTTAAGTTTACTGCAAGTATTTTATGAAGCAAGACCCATTAAATAAATATCTAACACAAACATCCTTAAGGCCAGGAGAAAAAAGAACTAAGAACAACATTTGTTGCTAGGGAAACAAAGGCTAGTGCCTGCAAAAGTTAACATCATAGTGGATACAACAGAGGAAGGGTTTTTCTGAGAAAAAATAAAAGGCCCTCAGAAAATAAGATCTCAAGGGTTGAAAAGTACTTAATCTTAATTAATTGCAAAATTATGTCTAGAGTCAGGTCTACTTATATACTAAATAGGCACAGAACTACTGGCAAGTATTTTTTAAGGTTTCCATACAGTGAAAGCAGTCAAATATGGTACTAATTCCCTTAAAAAGAGACAGGCTGCTACAGACTTGCCAGTAGAAAACATCTGAAAAATTAATAATTGTGGTATAAAGATGCAGAATATGAATTATCAGCCCATAAATCTCCTTATCTCTACTGTTGTTTGTCTTAGAGAATTAATCTGATAATGTGGTTTCTGGTTGAACACATGCTATAAGCTTCTGGTGGCACCCTCAGATTTAACCCTCAGATCAGCAAAATAACTGACACGAATTTCTAAATATCAGAAGTTCTTTTCCATTCTTTTTATTTTTTTTAAAGGGTAACAATTCTTCTAAATAGAGGAAAACAACACGTATACTACACTTAAGATTCTAGGATTGAAGGAACCAGCTTTTTCGAGAACAGAGAGCTAGCGTCTTTACTGGCCAATCACTGGTGATCTATCATCCAAATAGAACCTTAATTTTTTGGCACATAACAATGGCTTATATTCCTTTTTTCAACATTAGTAATTAACTATTTAATTATTTTAAAACAGACATTGTGTTCATATCTCAACAAAAAGCATCAGCAGACTTCCCATTCTGCTCAATTTTTTAGGAAACAGAATGAATAGCCTATGGAGATTTCATTTATTTGTGCCCTAATTGCCTACAAAAAACAATGCAAGGCAGTTTGGTAAGACTACATAATATCTGAGATTAAAAAATAATTTAGAGCTGCAGAGAGGTGGAGTAACCTTTCTCCAGCCTTCTAACGCTACATCAAAGTAATCCTTGAATGATGATTACTGTGAGATTCTGTGGCTCAGCAAAATACCTACATTCACTTATGGTCATGTGATTAGTCTGTCAGATCTTCCCTGACAACTTCTGCCAACATTATTCTTAAGATCCACCGCTACCATATACTTCAGTTTATATCACTTAAGCACCTCATTGTCTTCACCTGCAACTGAAGGTGGAAAAAAAACATTTTTCTGAGGAAAGAGAGCTATATCTCGTTAGTCTCAGTAATCCATACATTCCTTCACTGCTGCTAGGTCTAACCCTACTCAATGTACATTATAGTGGTGAGGAGGCAAATAAATGTGGTGACAGATATTGTGTAAATGCATGCTTGATGAGAAAGATGTAATTCTAGTTATGCAATGAATGGCTTGATCAGGAAGTAAACTTCTTCTGAAAACTATCTAGAGACATAAGTAGGATTAACAGAGAACATTATGCACCCTCTGTTTTTTCCTACAACAACAATTTCCAACGTTTTTCATCTCATGGCACATATAAACTAATTACTAAATTCTAAAGCACATGAAAACATGTATTTTTTGCTGATCTGACAAAAAAAAACAAGTATAATTTTGATTCATTCACACCAGACAGCTATTGTAGTGTTGGCTGTTGTAGTTTTTTAATTTAACAATCGAAGGAAAAAGAGGCCCATGCCTCTGACTACATAGTCAGGTATTGTACGTTTTAAAAATTCTTGTGGCACACCAGTTGGAAATTGCTACACTATAGCATAATGTCACTGTGTTGCCTTTAAAAAAAGCAATTACCTACTTGTTTATCATTTTAACAGTATGAAAATACACTACAATTGTACTTTTTGAGTAAGCTTCTTTGAAAATGAGATCGTGTAACAGCATCCACTCAGGAAAAGTTTTCGATATTCCTGAGTTACTTTAAAAATTAAAATCTGATGCTTCATTTTGGGGGGAGAGGTGAAAGAACAGGAATGATTATAAATTTTATGTACTTTTTAAAAAATTGGTATTTTAGACATACAGGCAGAACATCATTTTCTTGTTCACTTATTTATGCTTTCACTGGTTGCTTCTTGTATGTGTCCTTACCAGAGGTGGAACCACAACCTTGGCATATCAGGGTGACACTCTGGCCACCTAAGCTACCCAGCCAGGGCTAGCTTTTTTATACTTTTGCTATAACAAATATAAAATAAGGGAGTTAACAATATTTTTCTTTTGTCTGCACTTGCTATCTCATGAACTATTTTGTTGCATCTGTGCTTTTAACTGACAGTAGAAACCAGCTTCCAATAAACACCTTGTCCATTGTAAATGAGTCCATTAAATTCATTTTTTGCCAGATGTAAGAAAAAAACTTATTCCTTTCCAGCACTTTACAATATAGTCATGTGCTGCACAACAATGCTTTGGTCAACAAGAGACCTAATGATATACGATGGTAGTCCCATAAGATTATAATGGAGCTGAAAAATTCCTGTCACCTAGTGACACTTAGCTGTCAAAATATCACAGCACCACCTACTACTCACGTGATTGTGGTGTGCTGGTGTAAACAAACCTACTGTACTGCCAGTCATATCGAAGTGTAGCACATGTGATTATGTACAGTACTAATATACAATAATGGTAATAAATGACTATTACTGGTTTATGTATTTACTATACTTTTTGTTCGTTATTTTAGAGTGTTTTTTTCTACTTATAAAAAAAGCTTGTTTTAAAACAGTATGCCATGTTACACCAGCAGTAGCCTCATACATCTCCTATTTACTGGGTCTTTTGATTGCATCATTTCTCTTGTGCTTGATTTAATCTCTTGTTGTTTTATAAATTTAATGTAGCCTACGTATACAGTGTTTATGAAGTCTACAGTACTGTACAATAATCCTAGGCCTTCACTTTCATTTATTATTCACTGACTCACCCAGTGAGCAAGCATTCCTGGTAAGGGCCCTACACAGGTATGCCATGTTTTTTATCTTTTCTACCATATTTTTACTCTACCTTTTCTGTGTTTAAATATGCAAAAACTTACAATTGTGTCACAACTGGCTATAGTATTCAGTACAGTAACATGCTGTATAGCTTTGGTAGCCTAGGAGCAAAAAGCTATACCAAATAGTCCAGGTGTGGCTAAACTATGTAGGTTTGTGTAACTGTACTATGATTTTCACACGACAAAATCACCTAATGATGCATTTCTCAGAACGTATCTCCGTTGTTAGACAGCCCATGACTGTATTTCAGAATTTACACATATGTACATATCCCTTTGTTTATTAAATTATTCATTCAACCAGCAATGCACTCCCACTATGTGTCTGACACAGCAGTAACACTGTGAAGAAAAAGAGACATTAAAAAAAAAGTCCCTATAGCCAAAGACTTTAGAGTTTAATAGAAGAAACAAAGAGACAATTATAAAACATGTAAACATTTAGATATGATGCCTGCAACTTATTTGCAAAAAGTGCAGGAAAAAATATGGATTTGTGTGTGTATATATATATATATATATATATATATATAGAGAGAGAGAGAGAGAGAGAGAGAGAAGAATAGGCAAATATAGCAAAATGTTATAACTGATGAATCTAGGTAAAGGGTATATGGGAGTTTTGTAAATTTGAAATTTCAAAAAAATTTTTACAGATTTTATTTATTTATTTTTAGACAGAGGGGAAGGGAGGGAGAAAGAGAGGGAGAGAAACATCAAAGTGTGGTTGCCTCTCACGCACCACCCACTGGAGACCTGGCCCTATGCCCTGACTGGGTATTGAACCGGTAACCCTTTGGTTCGCAAGTCAGCACTCAACCCACTAAGCCACACCAGCCAGGGCGAAATAATTTCAAATTTTAAACTTAAAAAAAAAAATTGTTGGGGTGCCAAAATACTAAAACTTGACATTTACCAATACAATGATAAGCAAAGGGTTAAAGAAAGATAAGCTGTAAGTCAAATCTCCTAGAGAAAGACAACCACTTAAATAACTAACTATTCCTCCAGAGTAGTATGGTTATTCATTAGGACAGAAGGCCTTATTTTGACTAAACTACCTAAATATTAGGGAGACATCTTCAAAGAGTTTATATATGTGACAACGCTTTGAAAGTATAAAATGCTATGCAAATACAAGGCTTTAACAACAGCCATCAGAAAAATGTAATGTGAGATATGGAGATAATGTTTCAGTGAACATTGGTCTTGGAGAATAAGTAATAAACATTTTATTTTAACAGCTTTATTAAGGTATAATTTACACATTATGAAATGAATACTGAACTTTTACTGAAAGGTATTAACAGTGTTTCCTTAGAAAGAGCCAAGGTTTAAAAAATTGTTTTAATCTGACAATGCATATTAAGTTACTACTTAAAATGTAGCTCCAGTCATCCCTATCAACAGAATTGTCAGTATCAACAGAAACTATTGATAGACTATTAATAGACTATATTAAGTCATTTTTCTCAAAGCTAGTTAGCTGTATAGTTAGTACTCCATTACAGGTGCGTACCATAGTGTATTTCAAGTAATCCCCTATTTTTGGACATTTTGGTAGCTCCCAATATTATGCAGTTACAAATAATATTTCAATGGGTAACTCTATGCACATGTATTTTGTACTGTTGGGGGTGTATCTTGTATCAAGACAAATTCCTAGAAATGGGAGCGCTGGAGGAAAGAGTAAGCACATGTGCAGTTTTCTTAGTACTGCCCAAATTCCCCTCTGTAGGAGCTGGAGTGTACCACATATTGATTCACTTGGTAATATGCCAATGCCTTGGAAATCCCGGTGCACTGCTTTTATATTTCAGGTGTTAGCTAGATACAGTCTCATGATGCTGGAACTCTCCCTCTCACTCCTGCCAAACCTGAATGTTTCTTCTATTTTTAAATTTTGCAAATCATGGGAGAAAAGAATTACAAGGAAAAGTAAGTTACTTTAACTACTTACTAAGTGGTGTTGTATCTGGAGGTGGAAAATTCTCAGTAAAGTTGACATTACACAAGTCTGTGCTACAGCAGCAGAAACGGTATGTTCCATTCTGAATTGAGGGAGGGGTGGTAGTTACTACACATTCTTCATAGTGACACTCCTGAGGATCTCCAATGTGAGACCAACATCCTACAAATTGATTAATGTAAACATGTTAAGAGACAATATAAGCAAAAGTAAAATGAAAATAAACTAAGAAATAACTGAAATAGTTGCAGCCAATGTGACAGAATATTTCAGTTATGAACTATTCTTGCAAATCAATACATTTTTTTAAATAACAGGAAAATGGCAAAGTATAAATAGGCATTTCATGAGGGTAAAACCAACAACAAAACATTAAACTTCATTATTAATATAAGAATTATTAAAGCAACAGTAAGGTTTCATTTTTGTCTACATTAAACTGATCTAGGTTTAAAAAATAATGACATATAATTGTAACAAGGATTTTGTAACACTCTTATCCACTGCTGGAGGGGATTTCTAAAAAGACACATAGACATTTTTACAAACAGTCTTTAAAATATTCATGTTTTATAATCTAATAATTCTACTTCAAGGTATCTATTACAAAGAAATAATCAGATAAAAATCAAAGTTTTATGTTCAAAGATGTTTGCTAAAGTAGTATGTATTACAGTGAGAACCAGATAACAACATAATGACCAACAACAGAGTAATGCATAGTAAAATGCAATATGTGTAAACAATGAAACATTGTGCAGGGGTTAAAAATGTTTATTTCAAATGGGGAAACGATGATATAACTTAAGATAGAAAAAACTGGGTGTGAAACAATTTATGCAGTATTATCCTCACTTTGAAAAAATAAGTACACACACGTATAAACATAGAGGAACATCGAAACACATCTAATAGAATAGAGTAAAAAGAATTCTTAAGAGTATGGAATTGTAGATGTTTGTTTTTCTTAGTTCTATGTATTTTGTAAACATCATACAATAAGGATTTTTAATATCATCATGATAAGAAAGGTGTTATTAAAATAAGCTGAAAGCCAATGTCCATTTACAAACTGGAATATGTGGGTAAATATATACATGGATATATGCTTCTAAAATACTGCTTTTCGGGACTCCCGCCAAGATGGCAGCGTAGGTGGATGCACTGCACCGCCGCTCACAACCAGAGAGTTTAAAATACTGCTTTTCAGGAGGTTTTAATCTACCTCCATGCTTTTCAGATAAACTTCAATTGTATGAAACACAGTTATTTCAGGTAAGAAAAGTATTACTTGCCTTGTTTTACAAGATTTATGTCCCCTTTCGATTTCTCCCAGAGACCATAGCAGGTGCTACCTTTTGAGCATAATATGGTTCCATTTTCATGAGAGATTCGACTCTCACCTATCCCAAGGTCTTGATAGGGATCTTTAAATGCACATAGACGTTCTTGATTCTGAGAAGCTAAATTAAAGAAAAGAATAACAAATTAATTTCATGATAAAATTTGCAAAACATTATTATATAAAATCTTAAGAGTCTTTTTAAAAGGCTTTGTAAATCTCCCTACTAAATTCCTAATAAGGGTCAAATAAATTTGTAACTTTTTATTTATTCAATGACTTCTCTTTGCTCATTAATTTGTAACCTCCAAATAAGAAGCAAACTTGAAAATTCATTTCCCAAAGACAAGTCACCTCTAACACAAATTATTCTCATCACTTTTTCCTATTATATAATTTGGTCTAAATAAAGAAATAGCAAAAAAAAAAAATGTCCATGCTCTAAATTATCAAACCTCTAAAACAAACAAATAAACAGCCTAGAGGACCAAATAATTTTGGGAAATTCTACAGAATTCACTTTTATCATATTTTACAATTAGTTGTATGAAGCTAAACCTACATCATTAGGCATGGTAAACTAAGGATGAGGAGAGTGACTATAGTCTCCTTTGGAGGGAGACAGAAGTGTTCTAAAATTAGACTATGGTAATGCTTGCACAACTCTATATGTTTACAAAAAATAATTGTTCACTTAAAATGAGTGAATTTCACGGTATATAAATTATATATTTTTTAAGTTTTAAAAGATCTTTTTATTTCTTTTTAGAGCGAGAGGAAGGGAGGCAGAGAGGGAGAGAAACATCAATGTGGTTGCCTCTTGCACACCCCCAACTTTGGACCTGGCCCACAACCCAGGCATATGCCCTGACTGGGAATCGAACCAGCGACCCTTTGGTTCGCAAGCCCATGCTCAATCCACTGAGCTACACTAGCCAGGGCATAAATTATATCTTAATATATTTGTTTTTAAAAACTAAGGCTAGCCCTGACTAGCTCAGTAAGGTCGGACGTCATCCTGCAAACCGAAAGGTTGCAGGTTTCATTCCAGGTCAGGACACATGCCTGGGTTGTGGGCCAGGTACCCAGTTGGGGGCATGTGAAAAGCAACAGATCCATGTTTCTCTTGCATATCAATGTCTTTCTCCCTCCCTTCTCCTTGCTCTAGAAATAAATAAATGAAATCCATAAGTAAATGAAATAATCGTTTTAAAAAACTATGGCTACTAGTGAGCAAAAAGAAAATGACTTTCTGTTATTAAAAATATCAACATGATAGCCATAAAAAGAAATGCTCAATAATCCCTCATACTTAAGGGACAACCCAATTTGATTTCAATGCCAATCAAATTTTCTCCATATACATACTCTGATTTAAATTTCAAGAGAACATTTCCAACATAATTTATCATCTAACAAATATTTACCAATATTACTGAGAATACCAAATAAGTAAAAGGTTATCAAAAGCAATAGTTAATCTTTATTTGGGTTCTTAAAGTAGACTTTTCTAACATGTTCGACTAGTCAGAATAACAGTCTATTACACTGGGCCAATATACTCCTCATTGGCCATTGATTTACTTTTTCATTTTGGGTATATCTTATTTGGACTGGCTTAATTCACTAGCACCTTAGGACTGGAGATAATTCATTGAAATGTTTCTGAACCTACAAAACTAAGGCCCAAACTTGGAGAATAACTGAAAAAGCCAACAACTGTGTGCCCAAGCCCATCTGGACTCCTAGAGCTGTCATCTTTCAAAGTATTGAGCCAGGCCAATAGGGTATTCACAAGTTGGTAACACGGAGTTCTCAAGCATCTTATACTGATCTTTTTGAACACAGACATTAATTACTAAATTTAATAATCACAGACAGTAATTACCAAAAAATAAATATGACTTGATTTTCACAATTTAAAACCACTTAAGGCAGTCTTCTAGAACATATTTATTAATATCAACTAAATGGCCAGAAAATACAGTAAAAAAAAAATTCTAGGACATTAACCTAATTACGATTCTATCATATTTTTAGCACATGTACTCACATATTCAAATTCCTTTAATGACCAGCTTAATTATACTTACAAATTATCTTACACATTTAACACCAGTATTTCCTTAGATTATCCCCTAATTTGCAAAATTTACCAAATTATTATAGAAATTAAAGTCAAATATATTTCTGTACAAAGTATATACAGCACAAGATTCAAACTATGAATAAAAACTCTGTAATATGAAAAAACATAACTATGAGGCATAATTCCTTTCTCCTGTCCCACTTCATTTCTTTTTTTTTTTTTTAAGATTTTATTTATTTATTTTTAGAGAGAGGGGAAGGGAGGGAGAAAGAGAGGGAGAGAAACATCAATGTGTGGTTGCCTCTCACATGACCCCCACCAGGGACCCGACCTGCAACCCAGGTATGTGCCCTGACCAGGAATCAAACTGGCGACCCCCTGGTTTGCAGCCTGCGCTCAATCCACTGAGCTACACCAGCCAGGGCAAGAACTATTTTATGATGGTGACAATAGTATAGGTCGATTGTAATTTGCTATTTTTAACAGTAACTTTCAAATTGTGATTCAGCAAATTCTTATACAATATAAAGATGTTCTAGCAAGAATTCTAACAAAACTGCACTGGTCAAAAAAAAAAAGAACATTTATTTTATAAAACAGTGTTTATAGCCTTTTAAATGCTATTTGTAGAATCAGTATCAGCAATATATCCGTACAAAGTTTTGAATTCTTCATAAATAATGTAGAAAAGTAGGGATGAAACAAAGAGTACAACAAGAAACAGTATAGCCTAGCATTATATTGTCACAGATCACAGAGTACAAGAGACCTGATCATTTACATGTTGTTCCAAATTTGTCCTCAGCTAGACAAATTTTGTTCAGTCAAGTGTGGTCAATTAGCTCTTTTAGGGGATATTCTTAACCAGGTACAGTGATAAGACATGAATCTTTTTAAAAAATTGCTCTCCTCATTTTAAAAAGTTGGTATTTGGTTATAATAAACACTAAAACCAATTTGATTAACATAACTATATAACTATATATCTAAGCAATAATCATCTTGTCCTTCTACCACACAACAATAAATGAAGCTGTAAAATAGTATAAATGTTGAGGCAATATTTTATTATTTTCCTTCACATATCTAGCCAAATTAATCATTTTCTGTTTACATATACTTCCTGGATTAGTATTTGCTAATCAGATGCAGCATTCAATGCCCAGGAACAGATGAAGCATGTATGGTACACTCAGTTGTCTTGAATTTCCAACTTCATGCTCTACCACTATCAAAAAAGTAGGGTGTAAAGATATAGCATAGTCTGATCATGTCTGCATCAGTTAACTGTCATTATAGATATAAATCCATAGTAAGTATTAAGGATACACTGAAAAATACTAATTATTTGCTTTCATGAGGGGAGGAAAGGAAAAACTGGCTATTCTGAGAATATTAATTATTTGCCCTTTTCCCCTTTTTACAAAATATGCTTGCATTATTTTAATTTTCATGAAAATATATTTACATATTATATATATTTCAAAAACAAAAGTGTCCTTGAATTACTTATTTTTACATTAAAATGTTTTTCATTTTGAAATAACTACAGATTCATAGGTAGATGGTTGAAATGAGACTTCTAAAAAAAATCAACAGCCCTGGCTGGTGTGGCTCAGTGGATTGAGCATCGGCCTGTGAACCAGGGGGTCGCAGGTTCGATCCCCAGTCAGGGCACATGCCTGGGTTGTGGGCCAAGTCCCCAGTGTGGGGCACATGGGAGACAGTCATGCACTGATGTGTCTCTCCCTCTCTTTCTCTCTCCCTTACCTAACTCTGTCTAAAACATAAATATTTTTTAAAAAATCAACAGAATTCTAAAAAAGGAAAATCACATCATATCAATGGATGCAGAAAAAGCATTTGGTAAAATATAACACCATTCATGATAAAAAAAAAAAAAGCACTCAATAAACAAGGAATAGAGGAGGACTTCTTCCAGTTGATAAAGCATATGTACCAAAAAACCTACAGCTAACATCATACTTAATGGTGAGAAAATTAAAGCTTTTCCACTGAGATCATGAATAAGGCAAGGATGTCCCCTCTCATGCAATAAAAGGAAATAAAAAAGCCCTGGCCGGATGGCTCAGTTGGTTGGAGCATCATCCTATACACCAAACAGTTGTAGGTTTGATCCCTGGTCAGGGGCACATATGGGAGACAAGCTATCTATATTTCTCTCTCACATGGATGTTTCTCTCTCTCTCAAATCAATAAACATATCCTCAGGTGAGGATTTTTTTAAAAAGGAAATAAAATGCATGCAGATTAAGAAAGACGATATATATAAAAATGTCTTTTTTGGAGGTAATATTAGAGCTAAAAAGAAGTGAACTTAAAGACATGAAAAGACCTGGAGGAAACTTGAAGGCCTATTACTAAGTAAAAGAAGCCAATCTGAAAGAACTATGTACTGTATGATTCCAACTACATAACATTCTGGAAAAAAGCAAAACTACAAAGACAGTAAAAAGATCAGTGCATGCCAGGGCTTCGGAGGAGAGAGGGATGAAGGCGCAGAGCACAGATTTTTAGGGAAGTTCAACTATTCTATATATTCCAGTGGTGGATCTACCTCTTCGTACATTTGTCCATAGACTGTACAACTCGAGTGAACCCAAGAGTAAACTGTGGACTCTGGGTGATGATCATGTGTTAATGTAGGTTCATCAGTCCTAACAAATGTACCACATGATACAGGATGTTGACAGTGGGTCAGTTGTGCCTATGTGGGGAATGGGTTACACAGGAACTCTCTGTACTTTCTACTTTATTTTGCTCTGAACCTAAGACTGCTCTAAAAAAATAAATTTTATTACTTTTTTTAAATGGGGACCTCTGAAAAATGCAAAAATTTATTTTGAAAAGAAATCTCTGATAAAGAAAACACAAAGTAACTTGTTAGGAATGATTTTTCAGGGACATGAAGGTGAGGGTTCTTGTGGCTATACCACTCAAATCACATCTAAAGGGTGGCTGCATGGTCTAATGTATTGATGGTGGAATATTTATTACTTCCTAGCACATCAAAGAATTATCAATATTTTATAAAAGGAAAATTCAGACTTTATATTTTAGATAATTTTATTAGTTTTCTCATAATTTGTGACTAGAGAAAAGAACAAATGCTATTAATACTGAGTGCCTATTCCATTTACTGGCTGCAGAATTATATGCATTTTAGAACACTTTCAATTTTGCAATGGTCAGTAATAGATTAAGAGACATCCAACCATATACTTTACCCTTTTCACACTCCATTCATCTCCTTTATCCCTTCCTCACATCAACCTCTTTCTTATAATCACATATATTCAGCATGCCAACTTCCTTTAGATGTAGTTTCACAAATATTTAATTCTATTATACAAGTCCTAGATATCACAAAAATAAAACCTGGAGCATGTATGGGAAAATCCCCATAAAGTATTCTTCTTAACAAAAACTAGGCTCACTCTTTGAAAGTCATGTCCATAAAGTAAATCTAATAGATTGAATACCTCACTCTGCTTAGGAGTTCGAATTTATATCTACTGATTTATTTATGTCAAATTAAAGAGGGTTTGTGTGTGTGTGTGTGTGTGTGTCCCCTTCAACTCACACACAAAAATCCTCTTGGACTTAAATAATCAGTAGATTTTAAAATAAGTTTCTAAAATGTAGATGCTTCATATCTAATACTTCCAACAGAGTGATAACAAGTGTATTTCTGAGACAGTGTCTATAAAGGAAGTCAAAGAAATGAAACGTTTATCCCAAACTTTAAAACCTCTATGGATATGTCAGAAGTTGACAGCCAAACCACCATGAATACCAGTCTCTAGCTTATATTCAAACAATTTAGCTCTCATCAACCACTAGAATATACCACCATTGCTTTATTTCCGATGTTGGAACTTCCATTTTCCTTCATCTACCTCTCTAGCCAGGATTGATAGGAACAGTTATAATGAAACATTGAAGATGCATCTACTCCCTTCAATCAATTATTGCCTGAAGGCGGACAAGGTTTTGTTTTTTTTTTAAATCTAGCTAATGATCATCCTAGAATGTCAAAATCAATTCAAAGCTGAGAGTACTTCTATATCTCATTTCAAAATGTATAACTTGGTAATATATATTGTAGCTTTGGTCAAAAATTATATCCTTCTCTAAAACAAGCTAATCTTCCTCAAATTATAGCAAACATTTGTTTATTTAAGAAAGAAAAACATTATACATTTAACTGTCACATGGAAATTACAATTGGTATTTTGGTGACCCCTCTCAATAACTTTATGAGGTGGGCATTCATCATTTCAATTTTACAAAGAAGGATACTAAATCATATACAGGGCTAAGGAAGTTATCCCAAGTCACTCAGCTGTTAAGTATCAAGGTAAAGATTCAAATCCATGTTTGTCTGATTCTAGAGTGCCTATGAGAATTAGACATTTGGTTAACTTACCAGAAAATTTAGATTTTTACTTTAATTCTTTTTCTTTTGAATTTCTAATTATTTTTAATCAACTTTTTTATATTTCAAGCTGTTTATAATAGCAAAAAGCCAAAGATATAAAGAGTAATCATCTCTGGGTAGACATGACTGAACAACAATAACTAATAATAAATTAGAACAATTATAACAATATACTGTAATAAAAGTTATATAAATGGGATCTCTCTATCTCAAAAAATCTTATTGTACTCTACTCACCTTTCTTTCCTTGTGATGACAGATGATACAATGCCTACGTGATGAGATGAAGTGAGGTAAATGACATAGGCATTTGTGACATAGCAATAGGTTACTACTGATTTTCTCACTACATGGCTACTAACAGGCAGGTAGTGTATATAGCATGGACACACTGGGCAAGGGGATGATTCACATACCTGGTGCAACTGAGCCAGATGGTGCAAGATGTCACCATGCTACTCAGAGTGGCATGCAATTTAAATCTTATGAATTGAAAGAACTTATGCACCCCTACGTTTATGGCAGCACTATTTACAATAGCCAAGTGCTGGAAACAGCCTATGAGCCCATCAGCAGATGAGTGGATCAAAAAATTGTGGTACATTTGTACAATGGAATACTGCACAGCAGAAAGAAAGAACTTCTAACTTTTGCAACAGCATGGATGGAACTGGAGAATATTATGCTAAGTGAAATAAGCCAGTCGGTGAAAGACAAATGCCATATGATCTCACTCATAAAGGAATCTAATGAACAAAATAAACTAATGAGCAAAACAGAAACAGAGACATGGAAACATGGAACAGACTGACAGCAGCCAGAGGAGAGGTGGGAGAGGGATAATGATGGAAAGAAGGGGAAGGGACTAGTCAAAGAACATGTATGAATGACCCATGGACTTGGACAACAATGTGGGGACTGACTGTGGAAGCTGGGGGGCGGGATGGGTGAAGGAGGGCAAAGTTGGGACAACTGTAGTAAAATAACAATAAGTAATAATAATAATTAAAATAATAAAACTTATGAATTATTTATTTCTGGAATTCTCCCTTTACTATTTTTGAACTACAAATTAACTGAAACCACAGAAGCAAAACTGCAAATAGTGGGGGGAGTACTGTAATCAACAGAATTAAAGATGGCAGCCCTGGCTGGCGTAGCTCAGTGGATTGAGCGCAGGCTGGGAACCAAGAGGTCCCAGTTCAATTCCCAGTCAGGGCACATGCCTGGGTTGCAGGCCAGGTCCCCATGAGGGCCATGTGAGAGGCAACCATACATTGCTATTTCTCTCCCTCTCTTTCTCCCTCCTTCCCCTCTCTCTAAAAAAAATAAATAAAAATTTTTTAAAAAATCTTTAAAAAAAAAAGATGGCAGGTAGAACTTCTGGAAATGAAGAGAATATAAAGTACTTATTCAAAAAATCTGGCCATGGTATCAACTAGTCTGAGATCCACAATTCAACCAAGTCATTTGCTTGTTTAATTTTCATTTCCAAAATCCTTAAGACAGTATATAAAGACCTGCATACTGTAGCAACTGCAAATCCCCCTAGCTTCATGCAGACAGCAGCCATTCTCATTCATTCTCATACAGAATCATTCTCATTCTCACCTGAGAGTCTTTGTGCATTCCCTGCCCTTTACCTAGAATGTGTTATTTACTTAACTCCTATTTATCTTAATGTTTTTTTCAAAGGATCTTCTCCTAATCACCCCAGACCAGTGAGGATGGAACACCTTCCAGATGCTCCATAGCATTCTATATATACTTCACACAATTTCCACACTTCTTAGTATTTATAATGTGCCTGACTTATTCACCAAACTATAAATTCTATGAGAGAAGGGCTTGAGCTCTTGTTCACCACTGTGTCTTCAGCAGACAGCATTATACATGGCATTCAATATATGTTTATTGAATAAGTGAATGTTTGATGTGTTCCCTCCCCCTATTTTTTGCCAAGGATAAAAAGTATTACTAAAACAAAAATTTTTTTTTAATCAAAAAAGGTAGGGCACATCAATGAAATAAAACTCTATGTCCATGCAAATCTAGTACAATAGTAACTTCATTTACAACAGCCCCAAATGGGAACAATTCAAGTGCCCATAAATTGGTGATTGGATCAACAAAATGCAGTTCTACTGAGCAGTAAAAGGAACAAACTACTGACACATCCAGCAACACGGATAAATCTCAATATCATTGTGCTGTGCGCAAGACACTACACACAAGAACATATCATACAATTCCATTTATAAAAAATCCTAGAAAATACAAAGCGAGATCAGTGGTTGTCTGGTGCGAGGGGCAGGGGAGAAATCAGACTACCAAGCGCACAAGGAATCTTTGGGGAATGATGAAAATGTTTTGTATGCTGACTCTGGTTGTGGTTTTCACAAGTATTACAAATTATAAAAATTCATCAAATTGTACACCTTAAACATATGCAGTTTATACTTAAGCTAAGTCCGTCTTTTAAAAGGCAGAACACAATATAAAGCTAAACAAGAACAAGACAACATATTTCAAGTGAATTTTTCATGCATGTTATAAACAGATCATATAGAGAGATGTTTTACTAAGTTACAGAATCTTGTGTCTAATCTATAAGTCTCTTAAAAGCAGGTTTTACATATGAATATAAATATTCCCTTAAGTTTTGGTGGCTAGAATTTTTTAAGACCTTCACTCTCTAAGCAACCCAAGAGTCATATAATGCCCATTTTTTCAGTAGCTGTAATATAGCTACCCGTACTGGAGAAGTCTAAATGCCTTATCTTTACCCTGGAACAAAGTTCAGGGACTAATTCTGGGTATGTGTGTATTTGGCTTCTGTTTATTTAAGTGTCAGAATGAACTATCTAAAATACACAACACAGGAACCCTGCAGCAATGGGGCAAATAACTGAATAACTGAAGTAACAGTATCCCTTTCCTAGAATACAAATTTCTCAAGGCCGACACAACTAAAATTTCAGAGTACCACTACAATTCTATTATGAAAATTACAAAGGAAAGAAACTAATAGAAATGTCCCTATAAAATTTGATATAAACTCAAAGTTCTAAATTCAATGGTAATAAATCAAATAAGGAATTTCTTTATTTTTCAATCCTTTTAAAAATAAAATAATTATCCCTTAATTTATATATTTCTATATCCAGATTATAAGAGATTAAACCGTCATTGTACTGAGTATTCCCATAATATCAAAGAGAAAGCAGAGTGGGAAGATTACAATCTTCCTAAGACAACTTCTCAGGATGTTTCTAAATCTGATGCTATGTCAGGAGTCCCTGAAACCACTCCAGAGTTTGGTGATTCACTGGGAGGACTCACAGGACTCAGCATATCATTTTGCTCACAGCTATGATCTAGTACAGCAAAATAATACAAACCAAAATCAGCAGAGGAAAAAGTCACATGACGCATGTCTAGAGGAAACCAAGTATAAGTTTCAAGAGTCTCCAAGTTTCTCCATGGAGTCCTCCAGGATGCACTTAATTCCTCCAGCACTAAATTGTGACAACACATGTAAATTGTCTAACTTAGGAAGTTCATCAGAGACTCACTATGCCAAGTTTTTATTAGGAGATGGTCATGTTGGTATTCTCTACCTAGGACATACTAAAATTCCAGTCTTCCGGAAGAAAAGGAAGTGCTCAACATAAATCATATTGTTTGTACAGTTTAGGCATAGTAAACAACCCTTATTAGTTATGAAATGGTGGGAACACTCCCAAAATCCAACTTCTCAGATGCCAGCCAAGAGCCAATCTTCTAAGCAGACCTTTCTAAGGATAGCAAGCTTGCTATGTTAACTCTATCTGCATACATACCTACAGAGAAAGTCAACCAAAAGCTGATTAAACATACACAGACTCACATACTCAACCACAACTCTGAGCTGACAAAATATGTCAGATAATCCAAGCTCTCCCAAACATCAATGAGATACATTGCTCTCCCCAAACTCAGGGCAACAGTAAACCATAAAAAAGCAGGTAAGCCCAGCCCAAGCCTCCAGGAGGTTTATACTGATATATTCTGAGGCCTACTATAATCAGTCACTAAAGAGTCAGTCAAATATTTATTAAATACCTGTTATATGCCAGGGACTATTCTAAATCTGGAGATACTATGGAAATAAGGTACAGTTTATATACATAAGAGATGGTGACCCTAATCTCCAAATTCTTATATTCTAGTAATAGAAAGAGGCAAATAATAAAACTGTGTGGAGGTCAGGAGTGAGTCTCCTACAGTACCACTCTGGCATGCAGATTATTTTGGCTGAAAATAATTAAAGCCCAACAAACTCAGAGTTTTTTTATGCCTCCCTCTTTCCTTAAAGAGATTCAGATAGGAAAACCAGCTGTAAGAAAGGAACCTTAGTATAATCACCATAGCATTTTCACTTTAGGACATATGAATTAAGTTGATAGACAGGAAGGTTCCATGCAAATATCTGTTCACTAGATTCCCCTCTAACCCATTGTTTCTAAGTTGGCTGAAAAGAATTTATTCGCTACTTTCTCATCTACCTGTGAATTGTCTACTTACCCTTTGAAATCCCAGACCTCTTTCCCACTTTTCTCTTTTGTCCAAAATGACATATACCCTATTTTGCCTCACTGTTTTTGGAATTTTCACGCTTATGTCAGTGCCCCATGTGCATGTGTTAAAATTTGATTTTCTCCTGTTAATGTGATATATGTTGTTTAAATTATCTGACTGGCCAGAAAAACTAAGGGGTAAGAAGTAAGTTTCCCTGGCCGCGACAACTATAAACAAAAAAATATATAAGAATTTCATAGGAAGGCTTTTGATGACTTGATTTTTATCTCATGTTGCAATTAGTTGTCATTCTCAGTAGCTACTCTTACAAGAAGAATAGTTTAGAATATCCTACAAATAGTCTTCATCTACATAATAAAGCACAGCTTTCCTGGAGAGCAGCTTAGTGTTTCATATTAAGAATTTTTAATATGGATGCTTTTAGCTCCCAAATTGCCTTTCAAGTTTTTATACTAAGGAAATATATAAATATGTATAAGTGTACTTAATGGAGCATCATTTATAATAGTAAAAGTCAGAAATGAGTTCATTAATCATAAACATTAGGTTATCAAAATCATAGTACATCTAAAATATATACTATGAAGCCTTGAAAAACTGTTTAGATTTGATTTGCTAACATTGGAAAAAGAACTAATTACATTTTTAAATGGAAAACACCATATTAAACACCATCATAACATAATTCCATTTTTTTAAGTGTATGTGTGTGTGAGAAAGAGTTTGGAAGGATATATTCCAAAATATGGTGGGATTATGAATTGGTACTATTTATATACTCTTGTAAACAACAATATATATGGAACCTGAGCTGTCATGCCAGAGGAACTGCCTTGAACATCTCATGCCTCTGGGGACTTTAACATCGTATTATAATTTTGTGGCCAAATATTCATTTTTGCAATCTGGACTGTGATTTTGCCTGCATAACAAATAGCACTCTTTGTTTTTGCAAGATCCAAGGGAGCAGAGACCTTGACAATATCTTACTTAATAAAAGCCCTACTGGAACTAAGATGCTTGCCACATCTTGTAACACCACCTGCTGATACCACTAGACTAATTTTGCTGAGACTGAAGAATCCTGACACCCTCAACCAATCAGAAAATGTGTAATGTATACTTACTATTTCTCTTCCCTTGCCAACCAATCCCCTTAAAAATCAGCTTCTTGCATTTTTTGCCTTTGAAAACCCTGCCCTAACTCCCGTGCTCTGGAGCATATTTTCAGTTTATGCTGAAGGCTATGTCTCCCTGGTGTGCAAACCATACATAAATAAAACTCTCTTTGCCTCTCAGAAGGGTCTTCTGGATTTTTTGTTCACACTATTATATTAAACTAATATGATATCAAAACTGAAGGCCTAACAGGCCCATCATTATGGTTCACAGACAATCAACTAGCAAAAACAGAAACAAATGCAAAATTCTACCAATTATAAATTATTGTGCATATTTAAATATGTTGTATTCTCTCACTAGTATATTAATTTTCAAGTTTAAAATTCTATATAGAAATTATGCTTGTATATCTTGAAGGATATCTATTTAAAAAGAATTGAGACACCTGTAGTATTTGGTGATGGAACATAGCAAGATTGTCA
>PVJI01013052.1:13746-49215 GCA_004026765.1 Micronycteris hirsuta | reverse complement strand
GGAGTACATCATCACGCAGCCTTTACTATATGAAATGTTAAGGGGTTTTATATAAGGACTCATGAGAGAAGGCACCGAGGCCAGATCAGCTACCGGGGAACTCAGATCAGCCACAGCCAAGACGCTTGTGAGGTAAGCAAGCAAAATACAACCAGAGAAACAAATTATAACCAGAGACATTGAAATTTAGAACATTCTGGCAGTAACTAGAGGGGAGGGGGAAGGGGATAATGGGGACAAGCGTATTCAGGAACAGCTATAACGGACACATGGACAAAACCAAGGGGGAAGGTGGAAGCAAGGGAGGGAGGTGGGTTTGCCTGGGGTTGGGGGTAAATGCAGACAACTGTAAGTGAACAACAATAAAATAATTGAAAAAAAAATGATAGGTTATCATTACTCTTGATATGACTCACAGGTGGAAAGAAAAAATAGAAAATAAGTTATAAGGCCATTAACCTGTAGTGTCTTGGTAGGTAGCTAAGGATTTGTTTTATTTACTTTTGCAAGACAAAGAACAGAGCCTTAATGACTTTAATGGCTTAAGGTCCAACTTTTGCAAGACCAAAGCGCCAATTAATAATGATTTGCTTACCAATCCATAAGGCTTTGTGTTATTATACCCATTAACTTTTCCATTCCTTCTTGTCTTCCCCCCCAAATCCCTCAAAACACCACCACAAAACAATAAGGAACTCAACAAATGTTGGTACAATTAACCAAGGTCCTCCTTTTTCCCTTTGGCCATCTGACCTTAGCCTTTGTCTGTAAGTGGAAAGATTTTTAGAGAAAAGCCTAAAGAATAACAATCTGGACTTAAACTCTTCTCCCACGGCCCGGGATTCTCCTGGCAGATTGATTAAAAGGAAAGCACCGGGGTAACCTCTGCTCTCGCAAGACCCACAGCTCCCTGCAATTACATCACCATCTGCCTCGTCCTGAAGCTGTATATGTCTCATCTTGCCTCTTTGAGACAAGAAGCTCCTGGAGGACATGGCCAACACAGGAGTTGTGTCTCCAAAAGTATTTTTAAAGAAATAAATGCCAATTTCCTTTATAAAAGAGAATCTGAAAAGTGCTAACCAAAAGGAAGAAACAGGGCACACTCCTACCTGAAGTGCTGTGAACGTTGGTAAAGGAGTTGTCAGAGGCACTGTAGGGCCAGGCACCAGGTGAAGGCAGCGAGGTGTTGAGGGAAGAATTAGACCCTTTGAGTGACAGATGAAAAATGAGATAAAAGTCAGTATAACAAGTGAAATCTTTAAGTATTTTATTTAACCTTTGATAGAAGGGAGAACACAATATATCTAAAAATAAATGTGAAAAGCTTTATGTTATGTTTTCTGGTTAAATTATTTGATAATAGCAAGTACATATGCAAGGGATGTTTGACTTATTTACCTGTGGTGTTATCCCGCAGAAGTTGGTGGTCAGTATCTACAATAGGAGATGTGGCTGTACCCCCCAGCACACTTCCTGGGGTGACATAGGGATCGGATTCAGGGTCAATGTTTTGGATACCTTTCCATGGCACTCCTGGTTGGAATTCTGAGAGAAGAAGAACAAGTATGAGAGGTAAGAATTTGTTAAAAAAAATGTTAAAATAGTTATTTTGATAAGAAACAGATCTGTTAAGAAGTCTATTTAATTTTAGGTTTTCATAATAAACATTTTTTAAAAAGTCAGCCTGAACATATATCTGCCAGCAGCACCTTTGTGTTACCACAACACATCAGCCTTCCCTGTCTCTCTACGGTTGTAAACTTGATGCCAGAGCTCATCAGTGCCTGGCCCCCGAACCTGCTCTTCCTGCTCCCAGGAAAACTCAGGCTGGAGGGTGGAGAGGCAGGATTAAGTAGTCTGGCGCTTATGAGAACTGGTCAGCCATCTAGAACAAGAACTGGGAGAAAATCTAGGTTGGAGATCAGTAACTTCTCCCATTTAACTCGCAGTTAATTGGCTCAGATACACAAGGACACCCAGTACAAGTGACCACTACCGTGTGGAACGTGCAGGGTTAACTGGCAGGAATAATTTGGCTAACAAGAAAGCCTGGAATATGTATAAATAAGTGTTTACAGTTCTTTTAAAAGACTATTTATTTATTTATTTTAGAGAGAGGGAGAAAGAGAGAAACACCAATGTGTGGTTGCCTCTCATACACCCCCAACCGGGGACCTGGCTGGCAACCTAGGCATGTGCCCTGCCTGGGAACTGAACCTGCGACCCTTTGGCTCGCAGGCTGGCACTCAGTCCACTGAGCAACATCAGCTAGGGCTGTCTACAATTTTTTATTGGTTACTTTAAATCATATTTAAAGCTATGTGAGCCTGTGAGCCGAAGGGTTGCTGATTTGATTCCCAGTCAGGGGAAATGCCTGGGTTGCGGGTCAGGTCCCTGGTTGGGGATACATGAGAGGCAACCACACGTTGATGTTTCTCTCCCTCTCTTTTTCCCTCCCTTCCCCTCTCTCTAAAATAAATAAATAAAGTCTTTAATTCAAAAAACAAAAAGAAACATAAAGCTATGTGATAGTATTACTAAACTTACTTTTCTAATCATGGTCAGGGCAAGTAATATGCATTATCTATCAACAACAGGTATTATGAGTCTACTTTAATAGAATGAAACTCTACATGTTCACAGCATAAATATAACTGTATAAAGAGAGGTTTAGAAGGACATACCAAATTTTTAACCTTTATCTTTACTATATTAAAATTTTTTGTACACTGAAAATAAGTTATCTGTATTAAAACAGAGAAAAAAGAAAAAAGTAACAATTTTCTCATTGTATTCACTACTGCAAACCTATAACCTAACTGATAATAAATACCTCCTTCAAAAATTAAACAAAGCAATTCAATGGACATTTCAGAAGAACCCAGGGTACAAGGCGTCCTATGATGGATGCATGCCCAGTCCTGGCTCCAATTTTACCTTCCTTTATCCTCACATTCCCCCCCTCTGACTTCCTTCAGCTTATCCAAGTCCATGCAGTGTTTACCAAACAGTAATTCACCTTGTAAGTGACCAGTGTCAACACCTCATTTTCGTTACTGAATGCTACAGAGCAGAGACCTTATCAAATGAAAATGTTCTATCTTCCCACAGCATAGCACATGCCTTGCTTTTATCAATTACTGAATGAAAAAATGAAAGTGGGTGTCTTAGTAAAGTAAGTGGCAAAAACAATCCATTCAGAACCTAAAAATAAAAACTAAAAACCAAATGATATCCCAGAAAACACACTTCCTGGACATACCTGGAGGCCAACTGGCATTGCTGGATTTACTTCCGATTTTATTTGTTGGTGGAGATTTGGCAGGTAACCAGCTATCACCAGCAGGACCCGTATGGCCACCCAGTGTGTCACCTGGGATTATATCGAACTGGTTGTATGGCGACCCTCCTCGGGTCTTCCCAGGGGCCACTATAGCGCCTGACAAAAGAGAGAGAGGAAATTAACTCAAACTTGGGAAGGACTCCTGTCAACAGAACTGGCCAATCTTTTATTCAGAGAAGCGCAAACAAATACAGTATTCTGACGTTCGTGCAGTGGAAAGAGTACACCAAGGAGAGGGCACACTCAAGACCCAGGACAGAATAAGTTAGTGGGATGGTCGCGAACGGTTCATCTCACCTTTCTGAGCCTTTCAGTTTCTTGGTCATGCACATAATACTGCTTTCATTTCTGAATATTCCAAATTCCATGGCCTCAACAAGTTAACTAACTAAACTCTCACAAACTATGAATCATACCATTATCCCCACAGTTTGTATATTAATGACTTCAGACAATATAAATGGAGGGAAGTCCACTGGAGGGAAAAGCATCTGCAATTGCTTTAAATTCCGAAGCAATGAGGTGGAATTCCTGCCTGGGGTCTTTGCCAGCACAAGCCTAGCAGTGCACGCTGCCGCTCGGAGGCCCACGGCCCCACACACACAAAGCAAATCCTTTGTAAGTGCGTTCCTGAGAGGATTTAGGTGGTTTCGTCAGTGCCTCCTTCGTGCATTTTATATGCCATGAGGCAGAAAAGAAACTAAAACCTTAAAATTCCCATAAACAAAAAATGAGCTTTAAATAAACTTTTCGACCTCTGTTAGATACCCTTCCACCTATTTCTCAATAAAGTTTTACATGTTGTATTGTGTCACTTGAGCTACTCTTAGTTAGGATCGTATTTATTGTACTGATAAAATTATTTTCAAGGTAATATATTACAATATTTGTGTAAATATTGATTAAAAGAATCTGCCTGGTTTGTCCTAGCAGGAGTATCATCAAAACCGTCTCCATGCTCAGTTAAGAGGTCATTGATTCTCTGGAGCCTCTGAAAGAAATCTGATTCAAGGGCACATTACAGTGAAGTAGTAGAACATGAAAAGCTGAATTCCCTTGGGGATTGCTAAGGAAATAGGGAAAGTATCTGTAAGCTCTAAAAAGGCAAGTGACTATTTTACTTTTGAGATATCCTCTCACGTGCCGTTTCGCATTTATTGTCATGCACCTATCACGTCTTTGGGGAAGGAAGAAGTATAAGTGCTCAAAGCTGTAGACGTTGGGCTTGGATTATTTAGTTCAGAAACAGATCTGATGCTATGTATAAATCATTCTTGGTTTTGTGGCACAAAATGATGTTGTTTTGGGAGCAGGTAGAGCGCTCCAAGTGGTCATGTCAGCAGCCTTGGGATGGGTACATTTTTAAGAGTGGCTTATAGCCCTGGCTGGGTGGTTCAGTTGGTTGGAGCACTGTCTTATACAGCAAAAGGTTGCAGGTTCAGTTCCCAGTCACGGCACGTACCTAGGTTGTTGGTTCGATCCCTGGTGGAATTCGTATGGGAGGCAATGGATCAATGTTTCTCTCACATCAATGTTTCCCTCCCCCAACTCCTAAAATCAATAAATATCTCCTCAGGCGAGGAGTTTAAAAAAAAAAAAAAAAAGAGTGGCTTATGAAGGAACCCTGGAAGGCTTCAGACTGATGGGATTGAGGCCTGCCAGGGAGCAGCAGGAGCAGTTCTACACTTATTTATACTTGGTTCTCATAGATACAGTTGAGTCCAAGTGAATTACTGTCAATTGAGACAAATACTGAAACAAAAGCTGAAGGAAGACTCTAAGACCTTTTGTCTTATAGGGAAATAGAGAAGCTCTTACAGAGAATTATGGAAATGAAGGGCTGACCCACATTTACAATCAAAGCCTGGAATGACCTCAATTGCTGTCCAGCAGATCATAAAGAACAAGAAAGCTTTGTGGAAATTTCTAATCTCATGTATTGATCTATCGTCATCTTTCGGAGATGGAAGCGTTCAAAATCAATGTGATAGATACTTGTTGTGATCTGTTGCACCTTATTTGTTGATTCTGTTCTCTCAACCAATTCATTAGGGTTTTACCCTAATGGAAGCTCAAGTTCACTTCTACTACCCTCAATCCCATCCCACTTCAGGTGGGAAATTTTGCTCCTTTAATTAGAACTAGCATTTTAAGTTTCTTATAATTTGAAATACACACAATCTTCCTTCATAGGTGATCGTAAGACTTGGGGGACAAAAAAAAATCAAAAGGCGTGCCAAGAAAAAGCAAAAGATCTGTGCTTTACAATAGTTTTATAGGACACCTAAGGCCTGCTGAGGGTCAGAAGAGCTGCAACTTGTAATGCTTTGCTTGCTCTTACCATTTTTGTGCATATTGGCTTCCTGTGTGGCTACAGAGGGCAGTCCCTCCATCATGGAGGTCCATTGTTTAAAGCGAGACTCCGTTCCAGCCTCCTTCCCACCAACCATGCCGTAGTCCATGCCGCCAGAGCTGAAGCCTAAAACAGAGAACCACATTTTATGTCCTTCTATACATTTCCAGTATCAATAACCAAGAGCTCTGAGGCAGAACCCAGGAATAGTTTCATTTGTAACTTAAAGACTAATTCACAAGGAGTCTCCTTCAGAAACAGATATTTTGATTCATAACGCTGATCTTGGCTCTTGCTTGCTGAAAACGTAACGACCATTAAGATACGAGTCGTGATGACTGCCATGTCATTAAGATCATCTTACTCACTTATTACTTTAGCTAACATCTGTGACACACACAATGTTGGGGCCCGTGGTTCTCCAACTGCGATGGAGGTGTCCACACATCAATGTAATTTGGAAGAAGAGCAGAGCATCTCCGAGGTTGTAGTAAGAGTACTGGGGGAGGAAAGGCTCGGATCTAGGGCCTAGGGGAGGTATGCAAGTAAGTCAAGGAGACCAAGAACAAAGCTCTAAGTCATGACAATAAGACATATTTAAGGAATGATGAGAGCCCAATGTGACTCCAAAGCTCGACTAACTATGGATGCAGTGAGGCAGAGTGGCAGGACATGGGAGAAAAATGAAGAGTCGTGCCATGTAGGCTTTTTATGTATCAGGTAAAGGAATTTGGGCTTTTTTCCCCCTCTAAGACAGGAGATAAAATGTTAAGCAAGTGAGAGAGAGGTAACTAAGTTTGTATTTTAGAAAGAGAACTGGTAATGTGAGAATGGGGTAGATGAAGGTCAGGATAGAATCTGAGGGGTCAATTTGAACGTTTTCATGTAGTGATAAAGACCCCGAAGCTTGAATAGGTAATTAGTAAGAAGTCCAGAGTTTATTTTGCCACGAACCCGAGGGGAGCTGCTGGTGTCAGGCTCTCAGCAGGTTGAAATACACACAATTTGGTTGGTAATGTTTTCCCACTGAACGGGGCCGGAGAGGCAAAAGCCAAAGTGAGAGGCTTACTTATGGAGTTGCACAAGGTCCACCATCCACTCTGGATCAGAATGTACTTAGTATTTTTTCAAACCAACTGTCATAAAATAGAGGGCTAAAATAAAGAAATGAAAAAGGGAAGGGGAGGGACAATGAATAACCGGACAGACCATTAAGAGCCACAGTAAATGTAGCAACCCAGAGAGGAGAACAGGGTTCTCACCATGCTAATGCTTAGGTGGCCTGCCAGAGCCAAAAGCCAATCTACTCTTACTCTAGAATGTGCAGCTCTGGCCAGGCCAGATTCCACGCTGAATCCATTTTACACTCCTACCATCTGTTGGTGTCTTTTTTTTATTATTATTTATTTTTAGAGAGAGGAGAAGGAGAGGGAGAGAAACTGGTTGCCTGTCACATGGCCCTCACTGGGACTTGGCCTGCAACCCAGGCATGTGCCCCGACTGGGAATTGAACCGGGACCGCCTGGTTCCCAGCCCGTGCTCAATCCACTGAGCTACACCAGCCGGGCCATCTGTTGGTGTCTTATTGGTCCCTAAGTATCATTTATCCAAATTCCACTGAAGGTCCAGGTCATGTGTTTCTCCCCTGTGCTTCTCCCAGTTGTCAAGGATAATTTTATAAATGTATAATAAATCAAGTTCAAGTTATTTCTAACACCTTCTTAATCTATGTTTAAAATGTTGCTATAATTATAAAGAACGCTTCCTTCACATTGTGTGTAACTGACTTCACTAGTCTAAGTGATTGAAGGGTAGAGAGCAGAAATCCTTGTAATAAGCTGGAAACATTTCAAATTAAACAATTTAAAAAAAGGTTTAAGATATTTTCTTCTTTTGTCCCATGTACCTGAGCTGAAATGAGACTGGAGGGCAGAAAGTCAAAAGGAACAAGGGCCCTCTCTGACAGAAGCTTCCCTGGCCCACGTGTGTTGCTCCTCAGACAAACTGCAACACGGCCTCTCACAGGGAGAACCAGCCTGAGGGCTTGCATTCCAGGCTGTCTGAAAGCCGGCTCCAGTCAGCAAAAAAGAGCTTTTGAAAATAACCCAGGGTTCCGGTGAAGATTAAAAACAATGTAGGGATTAGTACGAGGAAAAGGAACTATTCTTTACACATTAATTCTCTTTAAAGTTGCTCTAAAATTTCTCCAAATTTCAGCTGTTTAGAGTTCTTCTGTGACACAGAAAGTGTAGAAAATTGGTAAGCGTTATCTTAGGAGAGGGAAGAGTTCGAGGAGTCCATCTGAATCTTAGGCAAATTGGGCACTGTTCCCATTAGAAACATGGGGATCAAATGCCACCAAAATATGGCATCACCATAATTAATTAACAAGGTTTGGTAAGGAAAAAAAATTAAAAGGTGAGAGGAAGAACAGAAGATAAAACTGCCTTCAAAGGTTCATCCTACAAACCCAAAACCATAGGAGGAAAAAAATCAGTGCAAGGTTGTACAGAACTGTCTTTCCCGATGTCATGTAGCAACTGACGTGACATTAGGATACAGAGGGAACTCCACAAACCTGGAGAGAAAGGGTTCTGAGCACTGCACTCTGGTGGCTGCAGTAACAGAAAGCAGAGGAGCACAGCACCTGTGACCTCTGGGCTGTTCACGCGCTATCATACCTCTGAACCTGGGAAAACAATGACCTCATCATACTTGCTATTTTATTAAGACCAAACTTGCTCAGTTCACCAGGTGGCCTCCCTGTAATTCTCCAGCTTATCAACACTTGCATTCAAATAAAAAAAAATCATTTAGTTCAGTTTAATGAATATTTATAAAGAGCCTAATTGTGCTAGATTCTGTGTTAGCAGCTGAGGTACGAATAGAGATAAAACATGCCCCTTGTCTTTCTGGGGAATTATTTCACTAACATACTCCTTTTGCCTGTCTTATCATTCTTACAAAAACAACCCTTTGCTTCCTGTCAGTCCTTTCTCCTGGTTCCACACACCTTAACTCATCACCTACTCAACACTACCACTAGGCTCAGTGCTTACCATCTGGAGGAAACTTTCAAATGAACTTGTCCTTAGTTGATCACTCCTTCGCTCCCTTTGTCTGTCGTTCTTTATTTTCTGCTACTCCTTTTGTTGTAGATTGAAAAAACAAACTACTGCTTTTGCAATAATTATAATAATACAAATAAATTATAAAAGCAACAAATTACCGAAGTTGCCCATTTAACACAACAGTTCTAATCCATGTCCACATGTACATGATATTGCCACATTCATAATCCGGGACAAATACAAACAACTCTCCTGCTATTTTAATTATCTATAATATCCATAACTCTACTTCTCACTGGTTATACCACACATAAATATTATAAATAGTTACATTTTAACATAAAAAGTAAGATTTTATTGGAAATGCATTTTCTAATAAGATGAGTGACTGCCAATTAGTTCAGCTACTGTGAATAACTATGACTTATTACTAAAATAAGACCAAGTTCATGCTACTGTATGCCTATTTTTACAAATTTCTCTAGATATAAAGAGTAAAGAAATCTTATATAAATAAGCAGATTGGAAAAGGAGTCTTGTTGTAACATCTCTTATTTCTTTGAACTTCTTTTTATGTATATTCCCCTCTCCCCCAGGTCTGACAACATAGATACTAAAACAATACTTATAGAAATGTCATTATCACCTGACAATTTAATTAGGTGTATTTTTCAAATATGCTACAAGCAGAGAATTATAAAACCATCTATTTTATAAAAATATCAATTAAGAATCAGCCCTGGCTGGTGTAGCTCAGTGGATTGAGCGCGGGCTGGGAACTAAAGGGTCCCAGTTCGATTCCCAGTCAGGGCACATGCCTGGGTTGCAGGCCAGGGCCCCAGTGAGGGCCATGTGAGAGGCAACCATACATTGCTGTTTCTCTCCCTCTCTTTCTCCCTCCCTTCCCCTCTCTCTAATAATAAATAAATAAAATCTTTAAAAAATATATCAATTAAGAATCAGTTAAGCAGCTGAAGTCATTCAACTTTTTAATTTTGAGAAAACATACTGAAAGAGGCTTTATTAACACTTAAGAAACTTTTACTTATTCCTCCTACTCTTTTATCCAAAGGCATCTTTTTGAGTTTCACATACTCAGCATTATGAAAATTGATATAGTATTCATTCTGTTACATCTTTGCCATATATTCTTTCTTGAAAAAAGTTTAATCTGTATAAAATATGAACATATTTTTCTCAAACTTGTATATACAGATTTAGTTTATTCAAAACGGGCAGTCAAATCAGACTTACTTTCAGTCTCAAAATATATTTTTCAATTCGAATAAATGAGGTAATATATATTAAGAAAAATAATACAAAATGCATCTTGTAAGGAAGGCTGTAACTGGTCAGATTATAACTAATATGATAAAGGGCTAATAAAATCAATTTAGCTATTATTTAATAAGTTATGAAATGTAAACAATAGGTCAATGTGTTCTTTTTCCTTACTTCATTTGGATTATGATACACAGCGTAACTTATAAGTTATGAACTAGGACTGCAATAAAAAATGAAAAATTTCTTTAGTAAATAACACCATTAATCTAACCAGACATCATGATAAAATTTTTCTATATATTTAGTAAATAAGAAAGGTACAATATACGCTGCTGAAAACCTAACAGAGATTTGAAGCTAACATATAATTTACTTAAAAAAAAAAAAAAATCCTCACCTGAGGACGTGTTTTCATTGCTTTCAGAATGAGGGGAAGGGAGGAGGAGAGGGAGGGACGGAGGGTCAGTGGGTGGGAGGGAGAGAGGGAAAGGGAGAAAGAGACAGAGAGGGAGGGAGGGAGGGAGAGAAAATCATCAACGTGAGAGAGCAACATCGATTGTTTGCCTCTCATCCGTATCCCAACCGGGGATTAAACCTGCAACCTGGATATGTGCTCTGATCAGGAATTGAACCTGTGACCCTTCGGTCTACAGGATAAGGCTCCAACCAACTGCAGGGCAATTTTATTTTTTAATAGAAGATAGAAAATATTAAAGATGTTATAAGGACTGACTGCAGTGGAATAGATACATCATTTTAGGTCTTTAACGATTCAATTAAGTGACTAACATATACCCAGCTTAAAGGAAATCACGTAAAAGTTTATCCACAAACTTTACCTGATGCATTTAAAAATGTATTTTTAAGAGTGTCACTAACCTATATGCTCAAGCTGTTTGAGGGTGCTTTTCTTTCTACCTATGACATACTCTATGACAGGGTGTCAAACTCATTTCCACTGGTGGCCATATCAGCCTCACAGTTGCCTTCAAAGTGCCGAATGTAATTTCAACTCCTTAACAGTTAAGGAGTAGTTGCATTTATATAGTCTTAAAATTATTTCAGCCCTTTGAAGGCAACCACGAGGCTGATGTGGCCGCTGGTGAAAATGAGTTTGACACCCCTTATCTAGGATGAGTATTGAGAAGAGCTGAAGAAAAGAACCACGTGCATTTAAACACATAGAAAAGCTGCCTGTGCCTTCCAGATGTTCTCTTTGGTTTGAACTGACTGCACTGTACTTTGAGAACTATGTACTCTGACAAAAAGAGATGGAAGAAGCTAAGTTGCCCTTCTTTATCATTGCATGTGGTATCTAAATTCAGAACTCAACACATAGCAAAATACTCAGGTTCTTACGTCAAGCTTCATCCTTAACAGAAAACATGATGAACAAGGTAAAGACTGGAAACCGAGGAGGTAAGGACACCTTCATTAGTCATTACGGGAGGCTCCCTCCTTGCTTGGTACCCTGGCATTCTATGCCCAGGTGAGCATGCCCTAGTAAGATATGGGATGGTGGAGAGTTTACCTTTTTTTTGGCAGGTGGAAGAAAGGTTATATTGAATTTAAGTCAGTTCTCAGGTGGATCTTTTTAAATCCTCAGCTGAGGATATGTTTGGTTTTTGTTTTTTAATTGATTTTAGAGAGAGAAGAAGAGAAGGAGAGAGACAGAGAGAAAGATATCAATTAGTTGCCTCCCGTATGCACCCTGACTGGGAATTGAACCTGCAACCTAGGTATGTGCTCTGATCTGGAATTGAACCTGCAACCTGTTGGTGTACGGATGACCATCCAACCAACTGAGCCACCTGGCCAGGGCTCAGGTGAGTCATTTTGAAGAAAGAATATAGCTGATGGAAGTTGAAAATCTGGAAAATAAACTTTCTTAAAACTATCCAGGATCAATTAGTCCTTGAATTCTTTGCTCTTCTACGCATGTGGACACCCCAGTAGGAAGTGGGCACCTCATGCAAATTGAGTGCAGACAGCAGGGCCATTTGCCTAGGGTCATTTTGTCACCCAAGAGCATGGATTTCAAGTCTCCCCAATTCTTGTTTTTGAGTTTGCACAAACAGTATCTTCTTTACGAAAATAAAACCTAAACGTCAATGTGAGAAGAAACCTGCTGTGGTGTGTAGTATCTTCTTAATTTTTACATTTTATTTTTAAATCACTGTTGCCTCACTGATTCGATTCTGCTTACAACATGTTCCCAGTTCTGAAAGAGCTACGATTTGCCTGCCAACAAATTCTTGATGAATGTCAAAGGTGTAACCTTACTTGCGCTAATTCTATTTAAATCAGAGGAACTACAAATCACAACAATTTTTTATCATTTTGCCTTATAATCTTAATTTTAGTACTCTAGTTTTTCAAAAAAAAAAGGTAATTTTATCAGTAGAGCTAAACATTTCAACTTGTACATATTTTAATGGATTATAACCTCAGGCATGTGCAGCACTCACAGCATGTACAAACATTCATGCTGCCTTTGAAAAATTCCTAGTTCTGGGGGAGCAGACAGCCTCTCATCGGTTAGAGAGTTATCTTGATACATGAAAGTTGTGGGTTTCATCCCCGGTCAGGGCACAGATAAAGAGCAGCCAGTGCATAAATAAGTGGAACAACAAATGTCTCTCTTCCCCTCTTCCACTCTCTCTCTCTCTAAAATTAATTAAAAAAGAAATTGGAGTCCGGTTTCTGCTACTTACTGATTGTGTGATAAGCTACTGAAACCAGTGTGTTGCTAACTCAGATACCTCACCTGTAAGACAGAGAATTAGACTATCTATTTTGTATGGCTGTGGTGAAAACAGAGGGTAATTTAGGTCCAACCCCTACCATAGGCTGAAAAAAAGTAGTTTTCATTACTAACAACTTACCAGAACCATATCCAGGTATTGGCCCTTTGGTTTGAAGGTCTGGGAGCCCCACATTCAGAGTGTTGGGTACCATGTTGTCCAGATGTGGCTTGGGCCCAACAGGATGAGATGGTGAATGCTTCATGCTGGGCTGCCGCTGCTGCTGCTGCTGTTGCTGCTGCTGCTGCTGCTGCTGCTGCTGCTGGAGTGCACTCACCATCCGAGCCAGCTGGAGGGGCAGTCCAGAGCAAGGAGGCCCAAGAGAAAATGGACACACGATAAGCCAACGTCCTGAGCTTCACAGAAAAAGACTGTGTATGATTTGTTTTTCTATCAAAGAGGTGAAGCAGAGATGCACTCCTCATAAAGAGCACTAGAGGGACCCTTCCAAGTTCATGTACCTGCTGCTCTTGCTGCTGGCGTACAGCTTGAGAAATCTTTCTCTGGTTCTGTAACAACTGCTGCTGCTGCTGCTGCTGCTGCAGGAGAAGCTGACAAGCCTATGGAGAGGAGAGAGAGGCCCTAAGTTTCCTGAGACGGACTCACTGAGGACACTGAAATGGCCTGCGCACTGAAAGACAGGGTGTTGAGTCAAGTGTCCATGAGGAAGGTACTACACCAAGCTCCTGGTCTACTGGTCACATTTATCCCAGTTGAGCACACAGAAAACGAAGCAAACCAAGTTAAAGAAAACGAAAAAACCATATGACCTTCTTAGCTATAGGAGGAAAATCTGCTACTTACCAACTGAAACTGGGGAATCTGTGGAAGCTGGCTCAGCATGGCGATTTGTTGAGGAGATAACTGGGGCCCCACATTGAAAAGACCTGGATTCAGGCCACTGTTGGGAAATTGCTTGAGCATTGAGGCAGAAACCTAGCCAAAAAAACAAAACAGAACAAAAAAACACGAGAACTGTCAGACTTTATCAAGATAAATTATTTCTGTGTGAAAACACTCTTAATAGATCTAAAGCAAGAGCCAAGTTTTTTCTTGGGTAACATTTATGAAATATATTAAATGATTGGGAGAAATACACCGAAGTGTTAACAATGGTTATCTCTGAGTGGTGACATTGTACAAGTTTTAAAATTCTTTTCTTAGACTTTCCAATCTTTCTACAACAGAAACGATGGAACTTTACAATCAGGAAAACATCTGCAAGACCAGAAAATTTTAAAGACAATGATTTTTGTCTGATAAACTATTACTTAAAATGTGCCATAAGACAAAATATACCAAACTGCATAAAGCTACAGTAACATGCTTAAAAAAGAAAGTATTTTTGTTATATGAATAAAAAAATATTAACTTGTAAACGAGAGTCACTGGAGTTGCAATGCATGACTTTCATACCAAATACTCAGAGTCACAGAGAGGCAGAGAAGGGCCTAGAAGGTCAAATGACTCAGCTGGTTCCTTCTCCATGGTTTTCAGCACTGAGCTAAGCTAGGTGGCAGGAACCTCCAGGGATAGAGAAAGGACTCCCTCCCATACTTGGACTGCTCATTTAAGATGTTTTATCTAACCTGGATTGAGTTTCTCTGCCCTTTCTTTCACTGAACCCAATTAATTAGCTAGTGTCAAGGCCAACAAACTTAATCCCTCTTCCTTGAGCGGCAAGCAGCACACTGGTCAAGAGTTTAGTTCAAGAGGCAGACTGCATGGGTCTGCCATTTCTCAGGTGTGTGACTCAGGGCAAGTTACTTAACCTTTCTAAGCTTCATTTTCCTTATCTCCAAAAATGGAACAATAATAACTTCAGTGATTGAGAATTTTATGAGTTAATCCATGTCAAAAGCATAGAAATGCACTCCATAAATGTTCTTATTCCACAGGATGGTTTTTCAAATGTGTAGAGACAATGATTACAGTTCTCTTGAGTCTCACCTTTAGGCTAAATATATATTTATTTTTTATACCTGTATCTCATTTGATTTCTTACTGTAGAGCCCAGAACAGAAAGCCATTTCCTAGGACAGTCAAGTACTCAGTAGACTTGGCCATCACTAACCCTTCTGTTAAAAGCCATACTTTTATTAATAATGCCTAAAATCTCTGATGACTACATCATAACTCCCAATTCACATATTAAGCTTACTGTCAATTAAAATCTAATATTTTTAAATGTTTTGCTTCTGCCCTGGCTGGTATGGCTTAATGGCTTGAGTGCTGGCCTGAGAACCAAAGGGTCACTGGTTTGATTCCCAGTCAGGGCACATGCCTGGTTTATGGGCTAGGCCCCCATTAGGGGGCATGCAACAGGCAACCACACATTGATGTTTCTCTCCCTCCCTTCCTCTCTCTAAAAATAAATGAAATCTTAAAAAAAAAAATGTTTTGCGTCCTGGCTGGTGTAGCTCAGTGGATTGAGCGCGGGCTGGGAACCAAAGGGTTGCCGGTTAGATTCCCAGTCAGGGCACATGCCTGGGTTGCAGGCCAGGTCCTCAGTGGGGACCACGTGAGAGGCAACCACACACTGATATTTCTCTCTCTCTCTTTCTCCCTTCCTTCACCTCTGTCTAAAAATAAATAAATAAAATCTTAAAAAAAAAAAAGTTTTTGCCCTGGCTGGCGTAGCTTGGTGGATTGAGCATGGGCTGCAAACTAAAGGGTCGCGGTTCAATTCCCAGTCAGGGCACATGCCTGGGTTGCATGCCATGTCCCTGGTGGGGGCCACGTGAGGGGCAACCACACATGGATGTTTCTCTCCCTCTCTTCCTTCCCTTCTGTCTAAAAATAAATAAATAAAATCTTAAAAAAAATGTTTTGCTTTCCTAAATATTTAAGTGGCTTGGTTTTAAGTTTTTATTAATTTATGCTCTGATCTTAGGACTTTACATTTATCTTTATATGCATGGCACATAGTAGATGCTTGATAAATACCTATTAAGTGAACACTGTATTTTAACTTATTAATAGTCACTCCATCAACTTCTTTCTACCATATTATTCCTCTTATTCCCAGTTTGTGTTTCTCCATTCGGTTATCCATGAGACTGTTGAACTTGACAAAGAATAATCTAGTAGCAAGCCACTGAAAACTCCTTTCCAACCTGAAACTGATTAGCCTGGGAATAATGAGTCAGTCATTTACTGATCCACACAACTGCTTCAGCATTTAGTCTATATTTTCCCATCTTGTCTAAAACAAAGAGATGGCTTGTCAAAACAGAGATACAACTATATCATTCTTATAATCCAAGATTATTTTTACCAATCAATGAAGGAAATAAGTTAAGTCAGAACTTGTTAGCAAGTTATGACTCTTGATTTCTATTCACAGATGCTCAAAATCCATCTTTTTGATAATCTAGTCCAGAATCTTGCCTGGAATTGGCGCGAGGTTCATCAGTCTTTAAGCAATTTTCCTTACTCTTTCAACAAGTGTTTAAATAATTTCCCCATTTTCCTCACTTCCTCATAGAGCAGAGGTGGGTCTTTCCCATTTCTGATTGGAGGCCCAGCAGGGGGCATCTGCCTTCGTCACAATCACAACACTCCAGGTCTCTTTCCTTTCCTCGCTAGCAAGCCTACAGGGAGAACCACCACGTTCCAGTCACTGGGGTTAAGTCTGGAACTCAGTATTATGAAGTTCACATTCTCCAGTATCAGCTCTCTCAGTAGTAACGGGGATATTCTGGCCTCCACGTGCCTTCCTTGTTTGTCT
Organism: Micronycteris hirsuta; assembly: GCA_004026765.1. Classification (NCBI taxonomy): domain Eukaryota; kingdom Metazoa; phylum Chordata; class Mammalia; order Chiroptera; family Phyllostomidae; genus Micronycteris; species Micronycteris hirsuta. The sequence goes on along the minus strand of PVJI01013052.1, from coordinate 32,627 downwards.
TAAAAATTTTAGATTTGGGCAGCAAAGAAGGGTTCTGCTCTTCATGCTGGTCTATCAATTCCATCATTTTGGAAAATCTTTTGGTTTAAAGCAATAGTTCTCCCAGCTGTTCTCTCTCTATCTTCTCAGAGACACTGAGTATTACCAACTAATTAAAAATTTTGCTTGACTTTCTATTTTAAGTGTCAAACCTCTAGTTGATGTGAGCACACCACCACTGTGCATTTCCCTTTATCAAAACTGTCTTTTGACCCAGCGTTTCCACTGCTGGGAATGTACCCTAAGAATCCTGAAACATCAGTTCAAATGAACTTATGCACCCCCTTTGTACACAGAAGCACGACATACAATAGCCAAGTGTTGGAGACAGCCTAAGTGCTCATCAGTAGGTAAATGGATTAAAAAACCGTGGTACATTTATACAATGAAGTACTATGCAGCAGAAAGAAAGAATTCCTACTCTTTGCAACAGCATGGATGGAACTGGAGACTATTGTGCTAAGTGAAATAAAAGTCGGTGAAAGACAAATACCATATGATCTCACTTATAAGAGGTTATCTACTGAACAAAAAAAACCAATGAGCAAAACAGAACCAGAGACATGGAAACAGAGAACAGACTGACAGCTGTCAGAGGAAAAGGGAGAGAGAGGGAATGGTGGAAAAAAGGGGGAGAGATTAGTCAAAGAACATGTATGAATGACTCATGGACATGGACAACAGTGTGGGGATGGACTGTGAGAGCGGGGAGTGGGGCGGGATGGAGGAGGACAGAGGGGGAAAAATTGGGACAACTGCAATAGAATAAACAAGAATTTAAAAAAGAAATAAAAGCTCTACTGAGCAAATCAGCTTGTCTCCTGATAACACATTTCTCTTGAGAATGTATGCCATCGCTTGACAAGAGCCCATTCGTTATCCCCTCCCCCTATTCTTCCCGCTACTCAAAAATCAGCTAAAAAAGCTACCATTCCAAGTAAAACATGCTCATGATGTGGTAGCCTAGAGAAATTTGTCTGAGGATAGAAATTTAAGAATATTCAGAGCAGCACTGCTCATAATAGCAAAAATCTGGAAACAGCCCAAATGTCTACTGATAGAATTGGTAAATAAATGATGGTGTATTCATACAATGAACTGTAACTGCCAAAATCAACATGGGGAAAATCTCGGGAACATTACTAAGTAAAAAAAGTCAGAGGAGGCTATGGACTGTCTGACTTCATTAAATAAAGTGCAAAAACGGCAAAATAAAACAACATATTACTTAAAGACAGACAGATATAAGAAACACTACGAAGTAAAGAAAGGCTAATGCAAGGTATTTCTATAATTTAGTTTAAACGCCAGCATCTCGTATGTTCCACAAGTTGACAGTTATAAAGACTTATTTAAAGGTTACACTTTGAGGACTTCCCACCTAGCTTTGCTCAGACTTTCCCTTCTTCAGACTGCCCATGTACTGTCCTCCTCTGACGAATATAGAAAGACCAGAGAGAAGCACCACTTGCTCCTGGCAAATAGCTATTTGTACCTGGGTTGCAGGGTAATTAAAGTGCAGGTTTGCACATTCCCATAGCAGGGAGTTAATTATTCTGGCTTAAAAGCCATCGATCTCCAGCTGGGTTGGAGAAAGTGAAGATCCAGTTGGAGCCAATATGACATTTAATGAAGCATTGCAGGTGTAAAATGACAGCAATTTAAAAACAAGACAAAAGTCTGCTAGAATATGTTACTTTCTAAATATCTGAGAAAGGATGAAAAAGGCAAGGTAGAAAACCGTATTAGTTTCAATGTCTTCTTTCTATGTTTATATTAAATATTGACTGACTCTTTTCAGTAGTTAACATGGGTGTAAAATTTTAAAATATTTATCAAAAACTTGCCCTGGCTGGTGTAGGTCAGTGGACTGAGTGCGGGCTGGGAACCAAAGGGTCCCGGTTCGATTCCCAGTCAGGGTACATGCCTGGGTGGTGGTCCCCAGTGAGGGCCATGTGAGAGGCAACCATACATTGCTGTTTCTCTCCCTCTTTCTCCCTCCCTTCCCCTCTCTCTAAAAATAAATAAAATCTTAAAAAAAAAAACTCTTAAAAAAAAAAAAACAACTTTAAATGTTTACGTGCTTTGACCCAGGAACTTCATTCTGGACAACTAAATTCAGAAATAATGTGGGTAAAGTTTTATGTGTAAGGATTTCACTACAGCATTATTTATAATAGTCAAAATTTAGAAACAATTTAATATCCAATAACGGGGAAAGGAAAATTAAAGTAAGTCTACCTGACAGAAATTATGTCTTTTAGATTAAGAAGGTCAACATGAAGACTACATAGTAATAGAGGAAAACTCAAAGCTGAAGGAGAACAGCAGGATATAGTGACCATGAATGCAATTATGTGAAAAGCACACCTGTACATGGAACAAAGGCAGAACAGGAGGCTGTGTAGAAATAATCCCTATCATTATAGCTGCGTGGGGGTTTCTGGAAGAATTTTTTCTCCATGTCCAAACTTTCAGTGTGGCTATTATATTGTCTTTAAAAATATATGTGCATGTGCGTGTGTGTATATATATGCACACGTGTGTGTGTATGAGGGGGAACCAAAAAAACCCACCCAGAATTATCTTCTGGACGATGGGCCCGTTGTAGTAAGGGGTCCTCCAATATCTGAGTGTTCTAGGAAACCATCTGTATCAGTGCACTAGCTGGCATTGTTGTGAGAGCATGCGTTAGCTCCAGTAAATTTTTTTTCTATCAATTTTATATAACAATGTATCAAGACATAGTTTAGCCCTGGTTGGTGTGGCTCAGCGGGTTGAAAGTGGGCTGCAAACCAAAGGGTCGCCAGTTTGATTCCCAGTCAGGGCACACGCCTGGGTTGCAGGCCGGGTCCCCGGTGGGGGCCACGTAACAGGCAACCACACATTGATGTTTCTGTCCCAGTCTTTCTCCCTTCTTTCCCTTCTGTCTAAAAAAAATAAGTAAAATCTTAAAACAAAAAAGACATATTTTATATTTTTTTTTGCATTTTCAAGTTTTTGCCCCTACATTTAGGTCGAAAACTCGTTTCTTTTTCTATTTTTATGTTTTACAGTTGTTCCAATTATTTCCCCCTTTGCTCCCCTCTGCCTAGCCTGCCCCCCACTTCTACAGTCAATCTTCATCCTGTTGTCTATGTCCATGGGTTCTTCATGTATGTTCCATGACTAATCCCTTTACCTTCTTTCAAACAGTACCCCCCACCCTCCTCCTCTCTTATTGCTATCAGTCTGTTCCATGATTCTATACCCCTGGTTCTACTTTGCTTATTAGTTTATTTTGTTCTCCAACTTTGTTCTTCTTTCTCAAGGTAACTGAGGCTATTAGGGGGGTTTTTGGTTCCAAGGCTTCGCTGAATTTTTTTTTTAAAGACTCTTTCAACCTGTTTCCTCATTTCATGATCAGGATTTATTGGAGCACCTGCCCACACCACACTGAGCATTTAGCAGTTTTTGACTAAAAAATGACATGACCCCCATTGTCTCACCCTCCCTATTCACCTGATCTTGCCCCAAGCAACTTTATTTCCCTGGATGAAAAATTCCTCAAAGGGAAACATTTTGTTGATGTAGGAGAGATGAAACAAAAAAAATGGCAGAAACATAAAAAAGCTAAAATCAAGTTTAAAAACTGTTTTGAGCAGTGGAAAAAAGTCTTGATAGAGGTACCGCATGAAATGGAGAGTACTTTGAAGGTGGCTGAAATTTAAACATGTAAGAGTAAATGCAAAATTTTTTAATAAATAAATTGTTTTTTGGGGGCCCCCAATACATGGTCTGTCCAGGAAAAACCCAGCCACTGTCAATGAGAACAGTTTGTGTGACATCGATGTAACCTGGCAGCCAAAGAGAGTGGACTGGAATGCACACGTGTGAACAATGATGACTTTGCTGTACTCGTCAGTGGGGGCAGTAGATGCTGTTGAGTGACTATGTGTACTGTGTGGCGGTCACATTCAAAATGACTGAGTGAGTAGAGCAACGAATCTGCATCAAACTTTGCATTAAGCTTGAACATTCCTCTGCAGAAACTATTCAGATGATTCAGAAGGCCTCAGCCGTAGGCAACTGGTGACTGGCGGCTTCATCACAACAATGTGCCCACTCACACATCCCATCTTGTGTAGTTTTTTGGTGAAACATCAAATCACCCAGGTGACTCAGCCCCCCTTACAGCCCAGATTTGGCACCCTGTGACCCAAAACTAAAATCACCTTTGAAAGGGAAGAGATTTCAGACCATCGAAGAGATTCAGAAAATATGGTGGGGTAGCTGATGGCAACTGGGAGAACTGTGTGAGGTACCAAGGTGCCTACTTTGAAGGAGACTGAGGCATCATTGTCCTGTGTACAGTGTTTCTTGTCTTGTATCTTCTTCAACAAATGTCTCTATTTTGGATACCTTCTGGACAGGCCATATATATGGTCTCCAACTGCTTTGTTTTTTAAATATAAAAATGTCCCCGGCTGGTGTAGCTCAGTGGATTGAGCGTGGGCTGGGAACCAAAGGGTCCCGGTTTGATTCCCAGTCGGGGCACATGCCTGGGTTGCAGGCCAGGTCCCCAATGAGGGCCATGTGAGAAGCAACCATACATTGCTCTTTCTCCCTCCCTTCTCCTCTCTCTAAAAATAAATAAATAAAATCTTTAAAAAAAGTAGCAGCCACCTGAAGATATTAAAATATATATATATATAAAATATAAAAATGTCAAAAAAAATGAATATTCCATTGTTTAATATTCTGTCCTCATCATGAATTAAATGTTAACTACATTTTACTAAATAAATGAATTTAAAAAATGTAGAACACAAATGTTGTTCTTTTCCAAATAGAACAGACAGTTTGGTCATAAAGAGATCTGCAGCCCCTAATCTCTTGGACAAGTTAATGGTGCTTTCCTATCAATTTCATTTTCTAAGTCATTCAGAAATGTATCTTCCCATGACTTGACCTAAATTTACTGAGCTCAAAATCTGTGCCCTGCACAGCTGTAGATGTTCAGGGTCCAGCAGTGAACAAATCAGACACATATCCTGCCACTGCGATCCTTATCACACTCTGAGCAGAGGTGGGGAGGGGACGAGAAGGGAGAGTAACAGTGGTGGTGAGGTACTGTACATAGCCCAGCCTCGGGAAGCCTGTCTGATATGGGGGCATTTCAGTGGAGATCTGAAGGAAATAGAGATGGAGTCACGTGGCAGTCTGGGAGAAGAGTGACCCAGAATTGTGCTCAGTGCACTGGGGCCGGTTGGCAGGAGAGGCCTGAACAAATGGGAGAGTGGAGGGCTGGGGTGTGGATGTCACCAAGAACATTGAAGACCCCAGTTAAGAGATGGCTTTGTGCTCTCAGTGGAGAGAGAGAGCGCCATGAGAGAATTCCCAGTAAAGTGATAACATGCTTTACTTTAACTTTCTACACTGATGGAAATTTTCTACAGCTGTACTGTACAAAAATAGTAGCCACTAACCAGCTGTGGTTATTCAAATTTAATTAAAATAAAAAATCCAGTTCTTCCATTCCACTAGTCACATTTCAAGTGCTCACGTGGCTAAGGGCTACATCGGACAGTGCAGTTTTAGAGGATCGGTCTGAGTGTCGGGTGAAGAGCAGGCTCGAGGCAGGTAAGTGCTAAATGAAGCAGGGCAGGGACCAGTATGAAGGCCACTTCTAGGAGAGAAATGGTGGTGGCTCAGCCAGGGGTCACACTGGAGGGGATGACAGGAAATGGTCAGATTCTGGATAAAGTTGTGAAGGGAGGATTTGTTGCCGGACTGGATGTGGACTGTGAGAGACTCACAATTACCTCTGAGATCCGTGACCCAAGCACTCGCAGAATGAGAGTACTTGCAGAACTGGAGGAAGAGGATGTTTCTGAGGGCAGTGTGGGATGAAGTCAGAAGTTCTGTTTAGGACATGTTAACTTAAGATGCCTAAGGCATCCTAGCAGAGATCCCCAGAAGTCTGTGGAGTGAAGAAGAGAGTTCTAGGCTGAACATACAACTTCGGAACTGTAAGTATTTAAAGTGACTCTCCAGGGTGAGATCACCTAGCAGTTGCTGTGGATGGTGAGAAGAGCCATGAGGTTTGAGACTGGGGCACTCTGATGTTGAAAGGTCGGGGAATAAGAAGGAACTTACAAAGGAGCCGGTTAAGAAAAGGCAGCTGGAGAACCAATGGAAAGCCAAATGAATAAAGTGTTTCAAAAAAGGAGGGAGTGATCGACTGGGTCAAATGCTGCTGATAGGCTGAGTAAGAAGAAACTGGAGAGCCCCGGCTGGTGTGGCTCAGGGGACTCAGCACCCGCCTGCAAACCGAAGGGTCATCAGTTCGATTCCCCATCAGGGCATAAGCCTGGGTCTGGTCCCCAGTAGGGGGCGCATAAAATGCAACCACACATTGATGTATCTCTCCCTCTTCTTCTCCCCACTTCCCACAGTTTTAAATAAATAAAATCTTTAAAAAAAGAGAAAGAAACCAGAGAACAGACCATTGTATTCCACAACACAAAGATCACTGGCGACCTTCACAACAAGGTCTTAATTCCCCTGGCCCTGAACTCCTGTACTGGCCTCGTGACTGATCTCCTGTGCTCTAGTAACTCTGCCATTCAAACATGCTCTTTTTATTACTGTCAGCATTATCTTTCTAAAACATAAATTTTCCTACATTGCCACTCAACTAAAAAAAAAAAAAAATCTTGCCTTATACTATATGGTGTATAGCAGCAGCAGTCAAACTCTAGGGTACACATAAAAATCACCCTGGAGGTGAATAGGCTCCAATACCCAAGATTCAGTCAGTATACTACGGGAGACCTGGGAACTCAAATATATATACAAAAGATTTTATTTTATTTATTTTTAGAGAGAAGGGAAGGAGGTAGAAAGAGAAGGAGAGAAACATCAATGTGTGGTTGCCTCTCACATGCTCCCCTCTGGGGACCCAGCCTGCAACCCAGGCATGTGCCCCAACTGGGAATTGAACCAACAATTGGCCCTTTGGTTAACAGGCCCATGCTCAATCCACTGAGCCACATCAGCCAGGGCTCAAATATATTTTTTAAGAAATATGCCAAATAATAGTTATAAGCCATGCAGACCAAAGGACAAAGTCCAAACTCCTCAGCAGAACAAACAAAAAAGCTTTTCCAAGTTTGGTCCCAAACTTCCTGACTAGTTTCTTCCCATTCTACTCTGGACAGCATCTACTTGCTTCCACAAGCTCAAACTAATGATTCAAACTTAATGCATTTCCCTGAATGTGCTTAAATGTCACTGCTACTGTGAGGCCTTGCCCAGCTCCCCAAACTCTGTGAAGCATTTCTATACATTTATCACACTATTTGCTGACTCTTCTTCTATCACTGCCATCAACTCCAGAAGGCAGCGGTGTGAAAGAAGCCATTTTCTTTATTTGTGCATTGTCAACACTGTCTGGCACACCGCGGACATTCACTAACTGTGGGGGACTGCTGATCTGACCCTAAGGCACACTGGAGAGTGCTTCAGGAGTTAAGGTGCTGCCTCTGTCCACGCCGAGGAAGAACAGGCCTGTCTGGAGAACACACCACCACCTGGGACTTAATGTATGACTGGAACACAGAGAGTGCCAGGGCACAGAGACAATAAGGGGAATCCCAGACAGGACTGTGAAGATAGGGGTGGGGAGGCTCACAATGAACATTTCTTCCTCCACTAAGACAAATGTGGACTCAATGTCAAAAACAAGATTTGAAATCTATAGATTATGGTTTCAAATAAATATTTTATGCTTTTGTCTTAAAAGACATTTCAAAAAACTAAACAAAACCTGACCTGTTACAACCTGCTGGCTGGATCTCGTAAGTGTCCCACCCCCTTTTATAGATGGGACTCAAAGCTCTTGCTCTTGGTTCATTAAACATTCTAAGGAGAATAAGGTCACACATTGAATCCTTACACAAGTGTATCAGCTTTTACTTGCTCCTAAGACCATTTTCTCATAAAGAGGTACGAGGGACAGTAAGTCGCAGGTTGGCACAAATCTCTTACCTGTATCCACCAAACAACTCACTCTACATCTCCTACTAGGAAGTGGACCTAAAAGGTTGTCATGGTACCCAAAGACCATGCCTTACAGAGCTACTCCATGAATGAGTTCTTTAGTCCAAGAACTCCCCCCCAGAGCACCTAGCTGTATTTTAGCAGATAGTTCCTCAAAACTTTTCAGAATAATCCAGAACCTGGCAATTCTCTGGTTCATCTGTGGGTGAATCCTAGAGGGCAACAGACTTCTGAACATTGACACAACAGAATTTATAAAGTAGTTTTAATCACATGCAATTAAAAAACCAATACAGTATTAGAAAAATATATAGCTGTAAAAGGAATACAGAGCCATAATGTTTTTCATTCAAAAACATCTACTTTGTATGCAAAATATAATAAAAAAGATTTAATATTTTGTTTTAAAAATATTGATCCTTGGCATCTGGGTTTTTCAAATTAAGACTGCTATTATTCCCTTTGTGCCCACAAAACCGTCAGTTAACTGGTAACCACCTGGATGGGATTTACCTTTGAATTGTGGAAATACACAATTGCTTACCTGGGGAGAAATAAACTGGGGAGGCACTTGCGCCCGGAGACTAGGAGAAGAATTTAGTGGCTGCACTGGTGTGTGCATACCTCTCGATTGTGCTGTGCTATTTCCAAACAAACCATGATTGCCACCCTGCAAACATACCAGCAACAGTAAGGCTTTTTGTTAATATAAGAAAATGCAAACAAGAAACAGTTCAGGTTTTCCATCCCTCAGGAGAGTCATATCCTGTGTTCCATGGAATCACAGAATTTGATACCTGAAAAGTTCCTGATCTTGGAATGCTCAGGAAAATTATTCAAATTCAATCACAGGCATATAATTACTACCCCTGTAGCCCAATTAACTCTATAAACCAAAAGGGTTAAATTTAGTCAAATATTAGAAAGGTACTCATTTTTTTTGTAATTGAAAGATATAGGCAATATAAGATTTATTTCAACTTTCTTTTTTAAGATTGGGTTTAACAAATTTATTCTCAAGCATTATAATCTGAGACCCATCTTGAGAGGTACCTGAGTAAAAATGTAGGCTTATGGATAATATCATTGCAAAACAACACATGATATTAGCTCTTTGCACTGGTTAGTTCAATCATAATATCAGCGGCACCCAATTCCGAGCCCAGCTCCATAAGAATCCTACTGAACACCCTTCCTTGTCCTGGGTCTGCTTAGTCCCTTCTTTGTTAGATGAGGAAATCTGAATCAATCACAGAGTGAGATTAAAAGAATGGGAAAAAGAGAAAAATCATTACAGGGACACCAAACATACATTACTCACCTGTAATTTCTCATTAAAATGTTTGACTACTGGTCTAGTTAAAAACAAACTTAACTCCCTGATTTCTGGAGGACCAACTCCCTGGAGCACTTTCTAGACTGTTCCAATCAAAGAGCAATAGAAAGTGAGGCTATATGATTGCCCTTCCTTTCTATGAAGTCCTTCAACAAAGACACCGTATGACACTTGACACGGTGTTCCCTCTGACTGAGGTAGTTTTCTACACCACCTTCACTTGGCCTCTTCAAGGCCCAGCTCAGGGGTCATCCTCATCAAGAATGTTCTCCCCAAAATCTTCCTCATTTCACATTCAAATTAACTAAGCCCACCTCTATGTTCTCAAAATACTTTAAAACTCTTTGATAACATCCATCATCTAATCATGTTAATAGTTATTTTCCATTCTCTTTCCACCACCAGCTTAATACCTCCTTTTTTTGTATTCCCAGAGCTCAATAATGCGCTGGTCTGTAGGATAAGCACATCATTTGCAAACATCCACAACTCACCAATTTCATATACCTTATTTCTGCTGTGTGTAATGTGCTCCCATGTATAATGTGCACACACGTTTTTGTGCACATTATACACAGAACTGTCACACCCATTATTATACCCATGGTATGCAACCATTATACCCATGTACAATGCACATCCTTATTTTTCTCTTCAAAAATTTGGGCAAAAAAGTGTGCATTATACATGGCAAAATATGAAATGTGAAAACATCCCACTGAACATCATGAGTGAAGACAGCTACACCAGTGCTTATACCAAGTACATACAATGAACTGAAGGCACCACCATCATCTTATCCCTGAAATCGTAGGAATAAGGTACGTTAAAGAAGAATTTTATAAGGGCACTATTAGGTTCTAGAACACTAAAGACATTTTAATGGCTTAATGATTCAAATAGATTAAGAAACCACTATAGGAAATTAATAAACTTTAAAGCATTGAAAATAAAAATGATTATGAACATAAAATAGAAATGGCAATCAAAAATCTATGTATATCTCAAAAGAAAAATCAAAGATCCACCATGAATTTCAAATCTCCCAAAGGACTGTTTAAACATAAAAAGACCTATATTTCTAAACTCTCTAATATCTCTGCTTCTCCTGTCTTACTAATCGAATTGTCACCCTAAGGTAAAATGCTCAGCTCTAACATTTCTGTGATCATGGTAGTAAGTAGCTTAGCTACGACTAGTCATTCGCAGGAAAACAGGAACAATTACTTGGCTAAAAATATTCTGCAAAGTCAGGATGGCTGAGTAGCCTAAGGTGCTGTGTGCAGAATATTTCGTTCTCACATTGTGCTATCAAAGTAATAATCTTGTTATTATATGGTTTTTTAAAAAAATTTTATTTATTTATTTTTTAGAGCGGGAAAGGGAGAGAGAGAGAGAAACATCAATGTGTGGTTGCCTCTTTTGCACCCCCTAGTGGGGAATCTGGCCCACAACCCAGGCATGTGCCCTGACTGGGAATCACAGTGGCGACCCTTTGGTTCGCAGCCCACGCTCAATCCACTGAGTTACGCCAGCCAGGACTTATTACATATTTTTGAAAAAGATTTTATTTTATTTTTAGAGAAAAGGGAAGAGAAGAAAGAGGGAGAAAAACATCAATGTGTCATTGCTTCTCACACGCCCCCTACTGGGGACCAGGCTGGAAACCCAGGCATGTGCCCTGACTGGGAATCAAACCTGGCGACTCTTTGGTTTGCAGGCTGGCATTCAATCCACTGAGCCACACCAGCCAGGGCATTATTACATGTTAATTATTCAAGAACTGGTCCTTGGATGGTAGGGTTTCTGGTAGAGTCTTTGCCATATTCTATGTTTTCACAAGTCCAAAACTGCCTTGTGAGGGTCATTTTAAATTTTAATCTCTCACTGAACAACAATTTAAAAAAAATTTTAATCTCTCTTTTGGTAAGAAGTATTAAGAAGTAAAAGAAATCACTGTTTTTAGTTTCTGTAAAATCAAGCCCTACTTTCCTATTTCCAGTAGACAGATTCTACCCACTTCCACCAAAGATTTTAGGTTTTCAATGTCAAGTGTCTCTAAAGCCACACCAACAAGCACTTTGATATATTTGATGTGGTTAAAATTATAGATAAATCAATAGTAGTCTATCAAAAAGCACCTTCTCTATTTTTTAATATAGAACCTTGGCTCCATAAGCTGGTCATTTTCTTGGCTCAGAAGTAGCTATTTTGTACAACAATGTATTCAGTGGCAATCATACAGATTGACTCTTTTTCCAAAAGTTGTATTTACAAATTAGGAAAATGGTCCTCAAAACGTTATACACACGTCAATGGTGGTTTATCTGGCTATTTTTAAAGCTTCACTGTTACAGGTGAGACTTTTATGATTACCTGAGTCCTAACAGTTATTGGTGAAATCGGTCACAACTACAGTGTTTAAATTAGGTATATAAATTAAAGTTATCAAGCTGATTGAAATCTTCTGTGATTTGAAAAGAAAAACCTTAAAATTTAAGTCTGCATTAAAAAACACTGTGCAAAAACCACGACCACATTTGGGTAGAACACGTGTATCAATCAACCTGGTTCACGATGGACTTTGTGCAGCTAGTTTGGCTGGCCTGTTATGCTGAAGTGTATGTACTAACAACATTTGATAGTCATGTGATCCTGGAAGCATATTTATAATTACCATTAACCAAAAGTGCTCTGACAACTTTATATTTTCTATACATCTACCCAAAACAAAAGAGCCCCCCTAAAACACTGATATAATTGGTTTCTTCTATGTTTATATAAGTAATACATATCCATGTTCTCTGTGGAAATGTTAAGAGAAACAGTGAAATACAAGGAAGAAAACAAAAAGTTACCTATAATTCCCAATCCAGAGATAAGCAATCCGAACACACGAATACAATATATTTCACTCTAAAAAATGTGCTAAGGCAACAATTAAAAAGTGTATGAAAGACCTATATGCATACTAAGGACTATGGTGTAAGAGGTGTTTTACATCATTCTTTAATTTATATGTGAAAGCCACCATGAGGAAACAAAATGAATACAACGAAAAATTAAATGTCTTTCCCTGACATCCTGAGGTGCAAGTCACACTGACAGGTGCATGCTCACAGAACACGGCTAGTTGGAGGCACTGTCTCAAAGGAACTGCCTCCATATTCCTGGCTTTCTCCACAAAAACTACAAGAGAGCTCCTGTGGGGCAACGGAGGCCCGCTGTGTCCCCTCGGTCCTGTGAAAGCGAGCGGACATCACCATGTCAGCCCTGCCAGCTTTGCTTCTACGGCACGGCCCTTCCTTGGAGGACGGACAGATCAGACGCGAGGAAAGGGGCTGCTCCAGGCCGAACGAAACACGGCCACATCTGAGCAGCGTCCGGTCTCCTCAAAGCCGAGTTATCTGACACAGTTACCTTCGTCTGGGTAATTACTGTGTTTTCATATTTAGAGACACTAGATTTTAAGATGCTATTACCCTCAAATTCTGAGTATTACTAGTTTTGCTACATTCCAATTAGCCGTTTTAGTAAACTGAAAAGACCTCACGAGTATTAGCACTTTACATTTACTCTAATGTTTAAAAAATGGCAAATATGTTGCTAAATTAGATGATTTAAGGTACCTATGTAGCCTCTTTAACATTTTCCTAAGGCAGTTACTAGTTAACTAGAGAGCAGGGAGTCTCATCCCCAAATGTAAACTTACGACCAAAAATGAGTAGACAAAAGAAACAGATTTAAAATAAAATCTATGTCGAGAAACATGAAGAGAGATGGGTTCTATGGGCTGAGAGATCTAAAGCCTATATTTAATATCATTCTGTGCATTCAGTAATCAACAAATTTCCCAAGACAGACAAATGATGCAATAAACTGCAGACCAGGGCCAAGGTGAGGCCACAGCCAAGCAGTTAAAAATCTGAGAGGCCTCCTTACTTGTCTAGCAGCGAAGTTTTGGGGGTTGAGCCCTGTGCCGATTGCTCCAAGGCTGACGTTGGGTAGTGTGGAACCAGAGGGAGACAGCTTGTAGCTGGGAGAAGGGGAGAAGGGAGAGCAGGGAGCCTCATCCCCAAGGCACCCATCTTGATTGGAGAAAGGCAAAGTCAGCTGAAAAGTAGTAGTTAGCCAATCACAATGAGTGTTGGTTAGTGAAGCAACAGAATGTGAGAAGGGAAAAGAGAGAAAACACTAGGAATAAACAAGTTAGAGTGTATTAGCAATAAACCAGGAGAGAATTTGGATCTGATAATCATCATCACACTTTGCCCAAAAGACACCATCTGTCATCCTCTTTGATATAGATTTTTCTTATCCTCTAAGTTAGTAATATTCTGTCCATTGCACTAAGACAAAAATTGCCAGACACTTTATTTTTATGTTTCTAGTATTGATTACTCTTTGCAGCCGCTGAAATAGAAGCCAGAGTAATCTTCCTGTGATTATACTGCTGTCTGGACTAGCATCAATGGTGTCAAAAATGTGTCAGATCTAGAAATTATTTTAACTGCTTTCTGAAGACCACGAACCCTGTAAGCTGGTATTCTGAATCAAAGAATAATCTCCATTAGAAATGTTAAAATTCAAAACAAATGAGTATACATGACTTGTTTAAATCGGGCAGCTGAGAATTTGAAATTATACCACTGTACTATATAGATCACTAGGGAAATGGAGAAAAGATCACCAAAAAACCTCTCTTAGAAATAGCAAAGGAGAAAGTTTTGGGTTATCTTGACAGCTAGGAGGCAAGGCCTTAGGAGACACAGAGTATTTGCACAAAATCTTGAAATTTAATTTGTAAATGAACCAAAAGTAGCAGAAAAACAGAATTCGAAATAAATTTTTCTTTCAAATTTCTTCTACATGTTTTGAGTGTGTAGTTCCCCCTTCAAGGAAAGTGAGACAATTTCCCCCCTCCAAACTTCATATATTTCCCAAAAACTTAGACCTTCTTTACAATACTCACATCCACATCCTAAAGACAGATGGTTTAAGCTTCTGCCTAATCATCTGTTGACATCAACTGTTTTCAAGTCACGATTTAAATCAGGTGATGTTTATGTTTTGTTCATTAATTTAGTTCAGTAATTCTACACTTCCTCCCGGAATTAATTATCAAAAGACAAACAGAAACCAAAGTGGTTCTCATGAATTATTATCTTAAACAAAGGATTCAACTCACCTTCTCAAAATAAGGCCCACTATCTGTGGTTCCCATGTCTTTGGAATTAGGTGGACGGAACCCAGATCGATCCTTCCTTATGATATCATTAAAATCCCCGAGATTCATTGCTCGCTTGTCCACATCAAATTTCTTATCTGTAAGGCTCCCTGCAAGGTACCACAGAAGGAGTGAAAATTTCAAGAATCACTGTCTCCCTCATGACCCAGAGGGACCTGCCCCACTCTCCTCCCTGGGCGCCGAGTAGAACTCCAGAGGAGTTCTCAATGGTTCAGGCTGCTGGTGATCTTCCCTGAACGCAAGTGGGTTCTTTTTCTTTCCAATTATTAAAAAGGAAAGAAAAGAAAAAAAAAACAACATGTATCAGTTGTAGTTTATTTTCTGTGGAAGACTGAAAGAGAGTCTTGGGGCTAACCTGTTAAAAATCTGACTTAAAAAAAATTTAGACTGGTTATTGATATGCTTGGTGAGTATGTCTTGCTCATAAATTCAAATGTTCTCTTGTTGCTATTATAGCATAAGTTAGAGATAAATGGTTGAGGTTCTGAAAGTTATTAGCAATAAGAAAATCCAGGCTGCCCCCAAAATTTAGCACTTGAACAGAGGAGATGGTGTGCCATACTACTGGGGCAATGCCGTTTCCCAGGTGCAACGACTATTTCCACTTTTCCTTCACAGCTCTATAAACTTGCTATTGTACACGGACGCGACAGGTGCCTTAGGAAGCTAAGGTCTTAGTTATTCTCATATTTAAAATACCACAGACCAAAGACTATGTCCTTATTATCCAGGACTGTGTTATTTTCTTCTCGGCTGCAGGGTGAGCAACAGCGTCCTTTGAAGATCCCACAGAGGAAGGGCTGACCCTGCATCTGCTCCCCTGGGAATGCGAGAGTTTGTCAATAATGAAACATACCAGGGCAGACAGGACTGGCAACCTGAGAGCTGAGTCCCACAGGGCCACAGACATATTTTGTTGGGCCACATACAAGATTTTTAAAAACTTTAATTAGTTTCCAATATTTAAAAATCAGGAAATCAATATACATCTGAACTTCTTCTGGCCTCTGTTCAGAATCAGAAGATCTGGCAAAGCTGAGCCTGAGCTCTCCAGAGCAACAACTACTAGGAGCCGAGCAGGACTGGTCCCTTCAGGGGCACGTACGCTCTCCGCAGCTACTCAGTGCCTCCGCGTCCCAGTTTCTTAGACCTGGCACTCACCACTCATTCACCTCACCTTCTTGGCTCGTGCAGTCATTTGAGTTTTCAACCCCTACCTAGTGTCTGGCAACAGAACCCCTGACAGAGTGAGTGTTCAACGCTTATGTCTACCGAACCGCACCCACCCCAACTCAGACCGAGCCGGGGTCCCAACAGCATGTCGCTAACAACTGCGTTCCACTCACGTGAGTGGGGTGATACACACCTACAGATAAATCCATTTTGCTGCTTGGATTATCTTCAGTTTGACTCTGGAAAGTAAAGAACAGGGAGGGAAAATGAAAGGTTTGAATTAAATGTCTGAATCACAGAAGAGATGGCATTACTGATGTAAGAGTCACATCTTACTACTGACACGATACAAGGTCCTTTGGAATGAAGATAACAACATTTTTTGCCTTGACCAGTGTGGCTCAGTGGGTTGGGCATCGTCTTGCAAAGGGAAAGGTGCCAGTTTATTCCTGGTCAGGATTCATACCTGGGTTGTGGGTTCAGTCCCCAGTTGGGGTGCATACTAGGGGCAACCATTTGATATTTCACTCTCACACTGATCTTTCTGTACCCCTTTCTCCCCCCTCTCTCCTCTCTCTAAAAATAAATAAATACAATCTTTAAAAAAATAACTTTTAATATGACCAATTTGATTACTGTTGGTGCCTATATTCCTAAATTCAATTTTCACATAAAATTAGCTTCAGTAAATCTATGGACAGAGCAATAGCTAGACCGCTGCTTGCAGAAATAAACCCCTGTCCTCAAGTTTCCAGTCGGCTCAGGGTCAGATTTCACAAGTGGCAGCCAAATGATGACAACTTCTCTTGACTTGTCAAGTCATCAAATCTTGAAATGTGCAGCCAAGTCAAAGTCATTTGCCTTTTGGCAACCAGGGACAGGCTGTCCCCATAATGTTCCCAAGAGATTAAAATAATTAGAAATTCTATAAGAATTCCCTATATAATTAATCACAAATAGTTTTTCTATCTTACTGTTGTTGTCTTTTAAACAATGATAATATTAAAACTGGTACACCAGTCAGAGAAAACTATATAAATTTTAAGCGCCTGTCTCTTTCTTCCCTAGCTGTCTAAAGAGAAGGCTACAAGGACTATACATTTTAAAAAACATTAATCTTTAAATATTAGCATGTTTCATTAAAAATAAAAGAATAGATAACAAATAGTGTTTAATCCAAATCAGGAACATTGCTTAACCAGTTTCTAAATCTGTAATTTTGTACTGTATGTGGCAGTGGCATTAAAATTTGTACTAAAAGTAGAAGTCGGGATATATAATACATATGAAAAAATAAAACTTACCAGCAATCCCATATTTGAAAACTGTTTGGCAAGAGGATTCATCCATGAATCACTGTTTCCTCCTTTTAGTGAGCACTATAGAAATGAAATATGTAACCTCAGAACCAAATAATTTATTTTCTTTTCAATTCATATCTGAGTTACATAAGTACTGACTGAAAATGCAGAACTAAGAGTTTACTTTTTTGAATCCTAATTATTCCTCTAAAAGAGTAATAAACCTTAGTTATATCTGTTATTTTATTTGTTACACCGAA
This sequence comes from Micronycteris hirsuta, assembly GCA_004026765.1. Taxonomy (NCBI): domain Eukaryota; kingdom Metazoa; phylum Chordata; class Mammalia; order Chiroptera; family Phyllostomidae; genus Micronycteris; species Micronycteris hirsuta. The sequence continues at coordinate 15,227 of PVJI01013052.1, read as the reverse complement.
CTAGAAGTAACTGGAAAAATATACAGCCAATACCAGATTTTCTAAATTATAATGTTTGCATGCTAGTACTTTTCCTTTTAGTAGCTCCATGTACCCCAAGCCAGTTGGTACCAGGAAGAAAAAAAAGTTCGATGCTACTGCATGCTATCTCGAAAGAAGCCTATTATACTGGTTGTCATTTTCTGTGTGCTTCCACGCAGTACTTCCATATGTTTGCTTCTCGGTATAAAAGATATGGGTCCCCAATGGGAAAAGAGCCTTACTGCAAAATAAGGCAGACATGGGTTTTTGTTTCTTTCTTAATGGCACAAGCTAGTTTCTCCCCTGAACAAGACACTGATCACCAGCTTCATTTTTACTTCCAGGGAGAAAGCCGGTGGAACTATGATGGAGACTTGCTGGGGGTAGGAGTGACAGGGCTTTGTACCCTTGTACATTGTACAGTTGAAAAATCTTGTTTGTGTTCTGATGGTATTTGTTAGAGTAATTTTATTATTCTTGAAAGTAATAATGTACTTAAGTTTAGTTATATGTTTTAAGGTCAAAGAACCCTCACTGGAGAGAGAAGTGGCAGTTACTGTTTAACGGATAAAGGGTATGTTTTGCAAGATAAAAAGTTTTATGGATAGATGGTGGTGATGGCAGCAGCACGACAATGTAACATACTTAATGTCACTGAACTGTACACTTAAAAATGAGTAAGATAGGACTTACAGTCAAGATGGAGGCACGGGCAAACACACCTGGCCTCCTCACACAACTACAGGAGAAATTAAAACTAGACTACAGAATGAGTGTCACCCAAAATTGTCAGAAAATCAAGGTGATTGGAAGTCTGACAATCAAGGATTTAAAGAAGCCACATTCATCCAGATGGGTGTGTTTTTCTACAACAGGCCATGCTATTAAGACAGGGAGTCAAAGCAGCTCTACCTAATACACAGAAACAAACACAGGGAGGCTGCCAAAATGAGGAGACAAAACAATGTGGCCCAAATGAAAGAGAAACCACAATCACCTCAAACTGGTCAGAATGGCCATCAATAATAAATCACAAACAACAAGTGCTGGCAAGGATGTGGAGAAAAGGGAATCCTAATGCACTGTTGGTGGGAATGTAAACTGGTACAGCCAGTGTGGAAAACAGTATGGAATTTCCTCAAAAAATTAAAAATGGAACTACCTTTTTGTGGCAGTGATTTCCACACGTGTGTAAACACAGTCCTGAGAATCTACACGTTTTGAGCACAGCTCCGTGTGACTCCTGTGTGAGCAAGTGTGAATCATGTCTGTGGGATGGGAATTAATTCGGCAAAGGTGTATCTTAAAAGATTCCGGCTTGCTGATCTCTGAATATTGCTTTCACCTGGTCCTGTCTGCCACCGGATCTTAATTTACATCCCAATGCCTTGCTATGAGTAATCCTACCTGCTCTGCTTAATCCCATGAATAGTCAATCCTATGTTAATTGCTAATGCCCC
>PVJI01013052.1:0-13646 GCA_004026765.1 Micronycteris hirsuta | reverse complement strand
TTTGACCCAGCTCTTCTGCTGCTGGGAATATGCCCTAAGAATCCTGAATCACCAATTCAAAAGAACTTCACCCCTATGTTCACAGCAGCACTATTTACAATAGCCAAGTGCTACAAACGGCCTAGTGCCCATCAGTGAGTGAGTGGATCAAAAAACTGTGGTACATTTACACAATGGAATACTACACAGCAGAAGAAGGGACTCCTACATTTTGTGACAGCATGGATGGAACTGGAGAATATTATGTTATGTGAAATAAGCCAGTCGGTGAAAGACAAATACCATATGATCTCACTTATAAGAGGAATCTAATGAACAAAATAAACTAGCAAACAAAGTAGAACGACGGGCATGGAAATATGGAACAGACTGATAGTGACCAGAGGGTAGGTGGGAAGGGGATAATTGTGGAAAGAAGGGGAAAGGACTAGTGAAAGAACATGTATGAATGACCCATGGACACGGACAACAGTGTGGGAAATGACAGTGGAAGCAGGGGATGGGATGGGTAGAGGAGGGCAAAGGGGGAAAAATTGAGACAACTGTACTAAAATAACAATAAAAAAAAAGTAAGAGAATTCCTCAAGAACATGGAAAAAATGATTAAGATAGTAAGTTTTATGTTAACTGTATTTGATCGCAATTTTTAAAAAAGGCCCTCAGAGGGTCCCGGTTCGATTCCCAGTCAGGGCACATGCCTGGGTTGCAGGCCAGGACCCTGTGAGGGCTGTGTGAGAGACAACCATACATTGCTGTTTCTCTCCCTCTCTGTCTCCCTCCCTTCCCCTCTCTCTAAAAATAAATAAAAATAAAATCTTTAAAAAAAAAGGCCCTCAATATGAAAAGTCAGAATTATCACTCAGAGCAGAAACATTTAGTTCTCAATTAACTTAAATCTTGGTGGTTACCTGAGTGGGCTAGTATCTTTCACTCAGTTGCTTCCTTTCAATAAGAAGTATTCTGAACTGTCTTTTAATTTGGTTTCATTGTTAATTTGTAAATAACAACAAAAAAGCCACAGCATACTCAACAACATGAGAGTACAAATATGCTTACGTTTCTTTTGTGACCAGAGTAAGAAAAATAAAAATCATTAAAAAGGGAAACAAAGTGTTCCTGAGAGTGCGTTAACAAAATGTCTATGAGCAATAACCTGTGTTCCTATGCCATGAAAGAGTTACTGTATGAAAAACAAAATTAATATCCTGTAGGCAAAGGGGATGAAGCCACAGCCCTCAGCCAAGCGAAACCTTCTAAGATGGCATCTGGAATTTGAAACCTGAGAAGGCATTTGCTGTGAAATTTTCATAGGGCATCAGGGCTCCCATTTTGAAAGTAAGTGTATGGCTGCCCATTTCTTATTTCCATCACTTTATTTGTAGAATGAAAGACTGGAATGAAATAAGAGTGCTTCTGCTGAGAGAGAAGTTCAGGTTCAAAGACTACTGTTCCAGATGGAAAACCAAAGTCTTTATCAAACTGCAATTCCAATGAGAAACTGAGCTGTTCTGAGACGTGCAAAGTGAAAAGCTGACAACATAACCTGGCACAGGATGTAGATAAATCATTTAGTTGCTGCAGCAGGGTTACGCACTGGCTTCATTTTGTTGGGAGAAAGGTCTGGACCTTGGAATTCCCTGAATTAGATAAAAACCAGCCATGCTGATTGCCACTGGAGAAGCTACTTTACTTTAGTTGTTCTACTAAATATTTATTCATGGGGATTTACTCTGAGGACTTCCTTGGCTTTAGAAAACGTAAGCTTAAAACATTCATAAAAAGTGCCTCAACAGCTTCCGAAGAATAATTGTAATATGGATGCTAAAAGTGGAAAAAAAAAAATCTCCTATCTTTGAAAATTCCATTTTACCCGTACCAACAGTTCTGCAGTCTGTGGTTTCAAAGACATGGGGAAGGAAAAATGAGGGGTGAGGAGGAAGTAGTTATTTGTTACAAATAACCTCAAGGGATTCCAGCTGCCCTACTCCTTCCATTAAAAATTCTCAGTTCTGCCTTCTAAGAACAAGTAAGCAAGCTCGAATACTTCTAAAGCAGACTACCTTCATTTGCTTCTTTCCTCCTTGTCCCCAGCTTGCTGAGTTGTGGGAGGAAGCACTTCCCTGAGAGCCGGCGGTGTTCCAGACTCCTCCATCATCCTCCTCTTCCCAGCTGGGATGGCGAGTTCCTGTCACTGGCCCGTCACTCTCCCCCCAGCCGTCTTGCATAGATTTGGAATCTTTAGGAAAAGAATGAATAAACTGTATGCAATAGCTATATAACAATAACCACAATAATCATTCTTTGTAAATACACAATAATCGTTCCTTATAAATATAACATTTATGTAACAGTAACCACAATAAGCATTCCTTGTAAATACACAATAATCGTTCCTTATAAATATAACATTTATGTAACAGTAACCACAATAAGCATTCCTTGTTAACACATAATGTAATTTTATCTATACATCTATATGACAAGGAAAATATTATTTATATATATATATTTTAAAAAGATTTATTTATTTATTTTTAGAGAGGGGAAAGGAAGGAAAAGAGAGGGAGAGAAACATCAATGTGTGGTTGCCTCCTGAGTGCCCTCTACTGGGGACCTGGCCCTCAACCCAGGCATGTGCCCTAGATTGGGAATTGAACCAGTGACCCTTTGGTTTGCAGGCCAGCGCTCAATCCACTGAGCCACACCAGCCAGGGCTTTTATTCATATTTTAGGGTCCACGAAATGGAAACCCATAAAAGTTCAATGCTACAGAGTAAGTTAAGAAACCACAGAATTAAGACCTCCTGACTTCTGGGTCAATGATGTTCCCCTTCTACAAAGTTGACAGAAATTCCAAAATTGAAAAGAACCTATCATTACTTAAAAGAAATGTCCCATTTGAATTAAGAGAAATTTGTTCTTCTTAAGGATCATGCTTTACCTTCCTAAAAGTACGCTGTGTGATTTATAATGGACACCTCAAATATGAGGTATGATAAGGAATACCTGCCTACCTTGTTTGGGGTAACATTAAATAAAGAACATGAAAAAGGGAAGAAAAAAATTTTTGTTAGATTTTGAATATCAATACTATGGTGAGAGAGAAATTCAAAGATAATCATAAAAATCTGAAAGTTATAATTTATATACTTGAAATGCATTAAACACTAAAAAAAAATCCTAGGCAAAGACAATGTGTAACCAATGGTCTTTCACGGTAAGCAGTAGATTTTAAAGGACAGGCGGGAGAAACTGTTAGAGAATGGGGAAGGAAGGAAGGAAGGAACACGGAAACCACAGACGAGGGCTCTAATGTTCAACAAAGTAGAATGTCAGTATCCAACTCTACCAAGGTCCCCTTCTCAACATAGATCTTTAATTTGGAGATTGGGATACATCCTTAATTTCCTTCTAAAAATACTATATGGAACTGAAGGATACATTTTGTGGTAATAAGACCCTATAAAATGATGGAAGAGGGGAAAATGGGCTATCTTGCCTAGAGACCTCCATCCACATCTTCACTTTACCAAATGACAGAACATGTATGGGAAGAGGTAGTTATTTGATTTAAATAGCTTCAAAGGAAGAGTCTAAAGTCAAAAAAGTGACTCCTTCCTTGAATGACATTGCCACTCCCCGGGACCAGGCCTATGACAGCCATGAAGGCACCATGAAGTACACAGAGCCCAAGGCAGTTGGGTTGGTTTCTTCTAACTGCAGCACCCCCACCCCCCGCGGGGCCCAAGGGAAACTGATGGACTCTCTATGGGGCTTATCCGGCCTTACATGAAAGGCTTTTTGACTGGACAGCAAGAGGCAGGGCTTGGGGGCTATTCTCCCTGCTACTGGAAACGCCATTGATAACCAGATTAGTTTCTTCCACATATGAGATTATTCACTATTATGTAAGCAGAGATCTTATACCTCCCTCTGACAAGCAATAGGAATTAGAAGCCCAACATAAATAACGTACTGACCCCTTTATAAAAACAAAGACATCCAAGATAAAAAGATAACCTATTTTTAGGCATAGATATCTGCAGTCTAGAGAAGATAACAGGTTAATGACCAGCATCAGTTGATAGTCTGGGATGACCTAAGCCCCTTCCTCTGAGTATTACACATTCAGAATACCCAGAGACAGGGTAGCTACAGCTATGATACAGATGATCCTGAAGAGTAGAAAGCATTTTTAATATCTAGAGAAAAATGAGATTTTTAAAAAAGATTTATTTATTTTTAGAGAAAAGGGAAGGCAGGAAAAGAGGGAGAGAAACACTGATGTGGGAGAAACATCGACTGGTTGCCCCTCGCATGTTCCCCAACCAAACTCACAGTCCAGGCATGTGCTCTGACCAGGAATCAAACTGCCGACCTTATGCTTTACAGGATAATGCTCAACCAAGTGAGCCACACCGGTCAGGGCAAAAGTGACAGTTTTATGATGAAAGAAAGGTGCTGCTGTGAGGTTGGGAAAGACATAAAAATCCTGAAAGTACTGCTGAAGTACCCCCTTGTGCCAAGAGTCTCTTCATGTCTTCCAACAGTTTTTTGGATCTACTTAACAGTCTACAGGATGGTTGTTCCCATAACAATACTACCAATTTTACAATGAAAATCAAAGATTTTATAAAGCTATTTCTATGAAGTTGAAGAGATACTATTTTAAAAATGTAGTCAAGTTATACATAGAATATACCTAAGATCATAATCTTTCCTAAATATCATACAATAAACTTGACAATGGAATTTTTTAGTTTGTGTTCAAATTCTGAACATTCAGTATGACCACATTTCTAAATCAAAAGACAATTCTTACATCTATAATGTAGTAGAAAAGGGATGTTGGAATACTTTTTGGGAAAACTACAAACATGTGAAAACAGGCATTTGAAATTGAAATTTTCATCTGAGGAACATCCACTGAGACATTCCAAAGCATTGGTTTACAAAGTTTTACAAATCACTGTGACTACGTATTGCCAGCTGGATCAAGTATAGCTTAGATTTTTAATGACTATGAATTTAAGTATTATGTGCTTTGTTTTAAAAATTCAAATGAAGAAATCTCTGTCAGGTTCAAGAAATCTTAAATATTCCTATTGGGGTGGATGTACGGGAAGAGAGACAAAGGGAAAAGGAAGGAACAGAAGGATGAAGTCACTGGGTAGCAGAGACTGTGTTCCACATTAAAAACCAAGAAACTCTTTCAAGTATACTAACAAAAGCGCAGAAATGCAATATAGATGTGGAGAGCAGTATTTCAGTTACTAGTCAAGAAAAGTACCACATCAACATTTCAATTCTGGCTAGATACTAAACCTAACTTAAAACATCATCAACAAAATTAACTTGTGACTTTCAGTTCACTGTAAACATTTTAACATTTGCCAATTCAAGTCACCACCATTTGCTACTAACCACTTATCAAAGGTTCAAGGCCCTGAATCTTGTTGTAACAAGTTTAAATGCTAAACAGCTCCCTAAAAATATCTGACTCCCAAATTAATTAACAAATTAACCCCTCAAAAGTAACACTGTATACTTACTAGGTTTCATGGCATTTGGAGTGTTGGAAGGTGCATTCCCCCAGCCTGTGGTCGATGCTCCTGTGTCTTCCATTTCACCCCACCCAGGACTGCTTTCATTTGGCTCACCCCAAGCTGAAGTACCATTATCAGGAGCAGGTGGTGTGCTTTTGCTCCAGACTGCAAAGGCAGGAAATGTGTCTCTAAGAATGATGTGTTAAATGGAACATGATAATATCCAGTGGGAATGAAGGGGGAAGGAACAGGCACTCAGAGAAATATAGGTTCCACCTTCACAGAGGGCATCTGGCATGATCACTTTTGGCCCAGTAATTCCACTGCCAGGAAATCATACCACAGTTAAACTTACAGAAGTAGATGAAATCACACATATGACAATGCCCACTGATCACTGTAAAAAACGTTTGGAAGCAACCTAAATATCTATCAAAAAGGGACTGGTTAGACCAACTGTGGATCACCCATAAAATAAACACTATATATGAAGCAATTAAAAGACAGCAGTTGTACGTGGTAATATGGAAAGTTTTTATGTATAATGAAAAAAGCAAGGTGAAGAAGTGCATATACTGTATTTGACTGTGTATAATGCACACCCATGTTGTTGTACGCATTAAACATGGAATTATGCAATCATTACACCCATGAATAATGTGCATCCCTATGTTTCCTTAAAATATTTGGGCACAAAAGTACGCATTATACACAGCAAAACAGAGTAAAATCTCTTCTGTGTAAAATTATTAAAGGACAGGTATATTTTGATATAGGCATGAATAAAATGTTTGAATAAGACACAAAATTCTAAGAGATTACCCGTGGGGAGAGAGACCCTAAGGACAAAGATTCTTTTATTTATCACCTTTTGCTTTTCTGTTCAGTCTGAAGGCTTTTACTATATAGTCATCCCTCAGTCGGTGGGGAGAACTGGTTCCAGGACCAAAATCCATGGATGCACTAGTTCTTTATGTGGAATGGAGTAGTATTTGTATGTAACTTAATGCACATTCTCCAATATTCCTAAAATCATGTTTGGATTAGTTTTAACACCTAATATAATATAAATACTATGTAAACAGTTGTTATATTGTACTGTTCAGGGAATAATGACAACAAAAAAAGTCTGTATGTGTTCAGTACAGATGCAACCATCATAGGCCTCACTATAAAGTACATAATAATGTAATTCCGGATTTTTGTTTTTTCCAAATAGTTCTGGTCTGTGGTTGGGGAATGGAAAGTTGAATACTGTGATTAATTTTAACTAAGGGAAGAATAAAACACTTGAGTGGTGTAGCTCTTTAGTTTGTTGAGCTGTATGCTTTATGGGGGCATTCAAGTTGACAATGCCAAACTAAGAATGATATTACCAGCACTACTTTTAATTTACTGGGTTTGGTGTTTCCTATTTGAATAAAGTAGGAAGAGATTTAAATTCTGGACAACTATCATTAGGTAACAATATCATACAAAATATACTACTTTCAAAGGTGATCATTTAAATGACCTGGAAAGTAACCCAAACCTTCCAGAGCCCAGCTTTGCTACAGCGCTCTCCGACAGCCTCTGTAAGAACAACACGCAATACTTCCCTTCCCTTGGCAAAAAAAGAAACACAGAGGATGTGGCCATGGGTAGAACCAGAATGGAAATGAGCTCTACTCCTGTTACTATTTTAATTCTTTATTTTTAAATCTAGAGCATAGTTTGTTTACCAAGATATAAGTCTTTTGGATTTCGCAGACCAATACAATTACAAAACAATGCTTTTGGGAGACTAACACAGGGGATACCATCTTCTTCTGCCAAGAAAGAACATTAAAAAAAATACTACCAGGATCTGTTATCACTATCATTTTATAAAAAGAGTGTTTCTGTTAATGTAAGAAAGATTCCCAGAACACAGCTAAGTTGAATAAATGCTGCTTAGTAAAAATGCCTTGGTTTAGGATTTGTTTTCATCAAAATCTGCAAGAAAAGCCACTGCCTACCTGATGCTGATTTACCGGTCATCGGGGTAGGCAGGTTTGGTTCTCGAGGTGCTGGGCCTCCTTGGGAATTCTTATCCCACAGATTCACATTCTTGTAGTTATAGCTGTTGGGGTCTCCCCATGCTGAAGTGCCATCATCAATGTCCATTTTCCGACTAATTGACTGCGGGGATGGTTCTTCCCAACCACTGGGTTCCTCATCCTTAGGGGTTACTGGCTGCGGCCCACTGCTCCAGTTGGAATTGGAAGGTCGTCCATTGCCTGGAGGTGGTGGGGGTGGGCCTCCCCATGAACCAGAAGCCTCTGGTTGTGGTGGTGGCGGCTGCTGTGGCTGCTGCTGCTGTTGGTGCTGTTTATTCCAGGAACTGGGCTGTCTGCCTGTCTCAGTCCATGCTGGAGATCTTTTGCAATCTTCCCATCCACCTTTGGAAGCTAGGCTTGCATTCCCACTGTTCCCCCAAGTTCCAATTTCATTCTGCCCTCCTTCGCCCCAGCCAGACACAGGTTTACTTGCGGAACTTTCCCAATTGCTGTTTTTTGCTTGATCAACTTCTTCTCCCCAACCATTCTTTCCAGAAGTCCACCCTTGATTGGGCTGGCGTCCACCTCCCCACCCCTGATCCTTGCCGGAATTCTCATTCCAAGAGGAAGAAGTCTTTTCATCTGGTCGTCCTCCTCCCCAATTGGAAGAGTTGTTCTTATAGTCATTCCAGCCTCCTGTGTTCTTGGGTTCTTTCCACTCCGTAGAGGCTGAGAGCTCCCCCCATCCAGACTTCATTTGATTGCTTTGGCTGGGTGCATCTCCCCAGCCCCCTGAGTTCTTGGTCTGTGTGGCAGCGCTCTCCCACCCCTCAGTTCCTTTGTCAGATTTCCCCTCAGGCCTTGGCACCTCTTCAATATCCCACACTGTGTCCTGCTTAATTTGAGTTTGGCCCCAGCCAGTGTTTGAGAGCACCCTGGGGTCCAAATCAGTTCGGCTCAAAAGAGTCTGCAAGACAGCCTGACAATCAGGATGTGTGGGCCTATATGACCGACGGCCAGAATTATGACTGTCACTACTTCCTGCTTTGTGGTTGCTTCCAGTGCTTTGACCCCCAACTTCACTTCCTGTGGAGCTGGAAGATCTTCCCCAACAGGGAGCCTGGGCATTGCCTTGGTTTTCAGGGAGGGGGTGGCCCTTCTGATTGTCCCATGCTCCAGTGCTAGAATTTGGTTGGTTTGGACCACTCCATTCTCCAATTTTCAACTCATCAGACCCAGTCGGCTGTTTCCATTCTCCCTGAGAGACCCCAGATGTCATTTTGTTCCCTTCACCCCATTTGTTGTCGTTAGAGTCCTGAGGGCCAAAGTTCCAGGACCCACCCGTAGACCTGTTATTATTGTCCCAAGAGTCATTTTTTGACCCAGTTGACTTCTGAACAGAAGCTCCTTTCCAGGAGTCCTCTCTATCCTTTCCATTGTTCCCATTGTTTCCAGAATTGCTTTGTCCAGAGGCTGTGTCAGTTCCAGAAGGCCCCCTAGCTGCACCCCAAGATCCAACACTCCCACTCTTTCGATCTCCAGTGCTTTGTGAAGGGGCATCAGTGCTCCTGGAGGCGTTCCCCAAGCCCATTCCAAAGGGCATTCCCTTATTCTCCATGGGGTTTGGTGAACTTAAGTTCAAGGAGTTAGTGTTTCCATTTTTTGGTCCATCAGTGTTATGAATTTGAGCCTGTTCTCTGCCAGAGACAACAAAATTAACACCCGCATTTTCCATCTTTGACTGCTGTTCCCTGGATGCCTGACCTGCTGTGCTAACCTGTGCACTGGAATTACTAGTATCTGTCTCCAATGCCCCTTTCCTAGAATTTCCTTCTTGTACCAGCGCTGGCCAGGCAGATGGGTTGCTATTTGGGTTAAAGTTGCTGAAGCCAGAGCCAGATCCAATTCTATCCTGACCACTTACATTCCTCCAATTTCCTAGTCCATTGTTGCTCTCTGCAGTAGAGTTGGAAGATTGAACAGATTTAGCCTTAGGGTCAGATTTCCAGACCCCAAGATTACATTCGTTCCCAGAACCTGCAGACTGGCACTGGCTCCCTTTTCCTTTGTTACTAGTGGTGCTTCCTGGCAGAGTGCTCTTCTCAGAGCCAGGGTTCGAGGCACTGTTGTTATCGGTGGTGTTTTCGGAAGAAGACTCAGTGTCTTTGCTGGCAATACAAGGCCACTCTTCCATGTCAGACCCGTCTACAATCACCTTGTCCCAGATGTGAATTGGGTTGGGGGAGGCGCCGTTGTTGGAGGAGGCTCCCGGGCCCCAACTGGAATTTGCATAATTTGAAGCAGCAGCACCTCCAAGGGTTGACTCTGGGAAAGAGATTGTCTTATCAATCACAGACACATGTGCACAATCTATTAACATCTCAAGCTGAAACTGCCCCCAAGAGAACTCATCATATTTCTCCACAAACTGACATTCCACAACTTACACCTTCTCACCCAGGCACCATTCCCCACCAGCACTTACTATTATTTCCTCCTGAATCCATACACTTAAATGTGCCCATTTTTCTGGGCCTAGTTCAAGTGCCACTTTTTCTGTGAAGTTTTTTTTTAACTTATCACCAGAAAAGAGTCCTTCCCTGTCTGGAGCCATTTTGCTCAGTGCTGGAGTACTATGTTCATGTCCTCCCTCCCCTATGTTAGAGATTTTAAGGCAGAGACCCTATTTTGCTAAAATTTGAATTCCACAGGTCCAGTACATCGCTGCTCAGTGAGCATCAGCTGAATATGAATACCCATCCAGCTGGATGCCAGGGGCAGAGAAGCATAGATCAGTCTGTATGCCCAAGGAGCTTAATCTGGTGAACTAGTTTGGCTCAGCACATATTCTGGTGGAATTTACTATATTTGGCAGGGAAAAAAAGAGACATGACTTAAACCCAATTATTTCTTCTGAACTTACTTATCTCCTTTATCCAAGCAGTTTAATATTAATATGTAGTCGGAAAAAAAAATTACATAAAGCCATATAAAAGTAAGAAAGCACAGAATCCCAAACTCTTGAGATTTGGGGGCCTCGTTGGTTTTAAGAATGTAAACAGGAGATTCTGGCTCACACTGGACCCATGTTGACATCCAGGCCTGGACAGACTGGGCTGCAGAAATATCTGACATAACTGCCCCTCACATACTTCCTTTTTATATCTGGTTACAAGGGGCCAGGAGGCCTTTCCCTGCTGGCTTTGGGCCTGGCCTGATGGTCACCACAGGAGAAGCCTTGTGTACAGGGCTTTCACTGCATGAAGACTATGTCACACCAGGTTTCTTTCCACCCTTACTCTGCACACGAGACAGGGAGAAAGTTTTTCAGGCAATTCTATGTTCAAACTTAATAGATAAAGCATGTTAACAACCACAGCTCATTGTCCTTGCCAACGACTAATGGTACTCAAACTCTGAATTTTAATACAGTCTCAAAAAAAAAAAAAAACCATTTTAAGAGATAGTTGAAATCTGTTAATGAGCTAAAAAAAGTATCTGGAAGTTCTTAGCTGTTAAATGATTTAGTATTCACACACTGAAAAAACCTCAGAACTTCTAGCAGAACCCTTTAGCCAACAATCCTTATATCTACATACAGTTCTTAATAATGGCCCCAAATCCAGGGCCTGCTAAAGAAATACTGCTTTAAAAAAAAGCTAATAAAATGTAGAATGATATTATTTGGTATCCTCCTAAGATTCTATAGAGTAATCTAAGAGACCATTCTCTCTACCTGCTGAACATTCTGGGAGCATAAACACGAACATCTAAGATTCAGAACATGCCCTTGCACTAATTCCACTTCCAATCATGCCTGGAGCACACACACACACTTGTGGCAACAGTTGGAACTATGGAGGCTTGAATTTGTAATGCTCTTGTCTGAGAAGGAAAAAAAAAGCTTCAAAGAGCAATGACAAACAGTAGCTGAGTCAGCCTCTTACGCCAAGAGCACACACTCACCGGACGCTATAACCCAGTTTCCGAAGAGAAATGTTGATACACAACTCATACTGGGATTCTCTCCCACCTTTTGAATAGCCTCAGGAGTCTATATGATTAACGTTCTCTGTGAACTTTATACCAGGCAATACAATAGAAGTGCTATCCCTCATCCCTCTCTGAAGCTGCCATGAATTCAAGTCGCCGACACCGATTGCTCACCTGGTGCAGTCCCACTCTCACTCTGCAGCAGCGTTCCTGTCACTTGTGCGTTGTTTGGGTTTGCGCCAGGTGCTGTGGAGGGAGGAGGCCCTGCCCCACCCCCGAGGAGCATGCAGGAGGGTGGAGGGGGCTGCCCACGTTTTAGTAACACTTTGTGGTCCTGCTGGCAACGGAATCGCGGCGGCACCTCCCGAGGCATGTAGCGGGCGGCGCTTGGCGGTTGTCCGTTCGGCACTGCCACCCTTTTGGCATTGTTGCCACCATTGACTGGTGGCGATGGAGAGCTGCCAATTGGGCTGGCGGCCGTTGGTTGGCTTAAACTTGGTTTCGTCACTTCGGGCACTGAAAGAGAGAGATTGGGAAACAACCTTTGAAAACAAATACATTTTTTAAGACTTTTTACATGGAACCGATTGTAGTAAGACAACCCTTCTTTCATCCTATTGCTGATGGATGTGGCCTTTCCAAATTGCCAGCACCTTCAGTTTATTGAAGGATGAAGGTGGGGGGTGATGGTGACAAGGATTCAAAGACAGCAATACCATGAAATTCCATTCCTTTGACTAAGGGGGAGAGAGAAGTAATCCCTGTTCACTCCCCTAAATCAACAGGGAATTCCCTGAAGGGCTGCCTTGAAGGTCTAAGGGTACATATGGTCCCCAGGGCAAAGTCCTTGGTAAAGTTCAAGGCTCTCAGCCCAAAGGTCCTGACCTGTCATCCTCATTCTTAAAGGCCTATCTCTGAGAAACTTTTCTGGAAGTCCCTGGACTAGGGAGGCTCAGCACCCCTCGCTTATGCTCCTGTAACGTGCTGTCCATTGTACTTTACTACTGAATTTTCCACATTATACTGAAATTCTCCCTTTATAAGCCTCTCTCCATCACCAGGTCTTAAGTCCCACAAAGGCTGAGATCCATCTTTCATTGTTTTTCTTAAGGCCTGCCACAGGGAACCTCAACCTAGAGAATCACAGATTCACCAAATCAACTTGTTGGTTACTACAGCCACCTGAACTCAGAGATTCCTGCTTGGCACTGTGTGTAAATATTAGAAACATTATAAATCTTTCTGTTTTGCTCCCCTCCCCACCCCCATTTTAAGTGTATCTTGCATTTTTTCAAAATTTTTTATTTAAAATAAAAAATTTTAAATGTAGATACTTTTCCTATTTTCTTTAACAATAATTTAATGTTTTTGCTTACTTTTAAAAATGACAAAAGGAAGTGTGGGGATGTGCTAGACGACTGTGAAGCTACGCCCTGTAGGACCCTCTGGCTCAACCCACCAGCATTCCTCTGGATCTGCACCTCCTGTGTTGCATCCTACCAAAAAGCTGCCACCCTTCCTAAGAAAATTTGCCTAGCAAACAGAGGCTGAGGACTTCCGGCAAGATGGCGGTGTAGGTGGACACACCGTGCCTCCACACACAACCAAACGAGGAAAAAACAGCAATTTAATTAAACAAAAACAGCCAGATCTGACAGAAAATCAAACTGAGAGGAAGTCCGACAACCAAGGAGTTAAAGAAGACACATCCAGTCTGGTAAGCGGGGCGGAGCCGGGGAAGAGAGAGCGCACACACACGGCCACTCCGCAGCAAGCCGGGTGGTGAGCGCACGGCAAGACCTCGGTTTTTGGAGTAGTACTGGCAACGCTGCAGCACGCCGAGATGGGTGTGCCTGACCAAAACGCCGCCAGCGCCCAGCCCACCCAGACCCAGCGGGGCCGAGACTGCTGGACCGGGCAAGTCCTAATTCACGTGCAGACAGACCGGGAGAAAAAGCAGGGCGCAACCCATCAAACCACCAATTAAAAACACCTGTGGGAGGTGAGCCAGGGGGAGGAACTCCCGGCCTCACAGGAGAGTTCGCTGGGGAGACCCACGGGGGCTTGGAACTGTGCGGGCCCATCCACC
>PVJI01013051.1:0-49119 GCA_004026765.1 Micronycteris hirsuta | reverse complement strand
AGGAAATAGACTTTTGGGAAGTCCAGGAAGCTCAGAGAGTCCCAAAGAGGTTGGACCCAAAGAGGAACACACCAAGACACATCATAATTACATTACCCAAGATCAAAAATAAGGAAAGGATCCTAGAAGCAGCCAGAGAAAAGGAGACAGTTACCTACAAAGGAATTCCCATAAGACTGTCAGCTGATTTCTCAAAAGACACCTTGCAGGCAAGAAGGGGCTGGAGAGAAGTATTCCAAGTCATGAAAGGCAAGGACCTACATCCAAGAATACTCTATCCAGAAAAGTTTTCATTTAGAATGGAAGGACAGATACAGTGCTTCTCAGATAAGGTCAAGTTCAAGAAGTTCATCACCACCCAGCCTTTATTATATGAAATGTTAAAGGGAGTTATATAAGATATGGAGGAAGATCAACAGGGGAGTGGTTGGGGGAGAGGGTGGGAATGGGGCATAGAACAGGTAGCATAAATGGTAGGTAGACAACAGACAGGGGGAGGTTAAGAATAGTATAGGAAGTGCAGAAGCAGAAGGACTTATGTGTATGACCTATGGACAAAACTAAAGGGTGGGGAAATGAGGGATAAGGGGGTGGGGGGCAAGAAGGGGGGGAAAGTGGGACAACTGTAACAGCATAATCAATAAAATATAGTTAAAAAAGTAAAAAAAAGAAAAGAAAAGCATAAGGAAGAAAATGTAGCAAAGATGAATAGTAGTCATCTACAGTAGTTATCAGGATGATTTTTATTTTATTTACTCATCAGCATTTCCTAATATACTTGTATGTCACATTTAGTACTACTAAGTTATCGGGAGGGGGGCCTCCTTAAAA
Source organism: Micronycteris hirsuta (assembly GCA_004026765.1). Lineage (NCBI taxonomy): Eukaryota > Metazoa > Chordata > Mammalia > Chiroptera > Phyllostomidae > Micronycteris > Micronycteris hirsuta. Next base: position 48,288 of record PVJI01013051.1, on the reverse strand, counting down.
ATCCCTAACAAAAAAATATGGATCAATTATTTAGCAAAACATAATATTCACTAATGTTCATAAAAAATGTAACCAAGAAGCCTATAACTAAAATTTTATCTGTCATTGTTTAATAAGTAAATCTCAGCAACTCAAGGGTACAAAGATCCTAAAATTTCATTCCCCTCAACCACAAAACATTATAATATCGATAAAGTTACTAAGAAGAAGAAATGGGAGAAATAAATTAACTAAAATTATATTCATGTTGGCTGGTGTAGCTCAGTGGATTGAGTGAGGGCTGGGAACCAAAGGGTCCCGGTTCAATTCCCAGTCGGGGCACATGCCTGGGTTGCAGGCCAGGTCCCCAGTGAGGGCCATGTGAGAGGCAACCATACATTGCTATTTTTCCCTCTCTTTCTCCCTCCCTTCTCCTCTCTCTAAAAATAAATAAATAAAATCTTTAAAAAAAAATTATTTTCATGTTGGAAATTTTTACTTCACTTTCATCTAAAATCAATGAACTTAATATTTTCCTACAAGAATCTATAACATATCAAAAGGATACTAACTTATATGAAAATTAATTTTCCACTAGAAAATTTAATCCTAGAATCCTTAAGCTTTAAAAAATTCAAAAAGAAAATTGGGACCAGAATAAACATCATGAATTTAAAAGATCAGAAAACTATAAACTCTCTTCCAAATAAATATTCATTAAATAACCTTTGAGGTAGCCCCAGCTGGTGTAGCTCAGTGGATTGAGCATGGGCTGGGAACTAAAAGGTCGCCGGTTCGATTCCCAGTCAGGGCACATGCCTGGGTTGCAGGCTGGGTCCCCAGTGGGGACCATGTGAGAGGCAACCGTACATTGCTGTTTCTCTCCCTCTCTTTCTCCCTCCCTTCCCTTCTCTCTAAAAATAAATAAAATCTTTAAAAAATAAAAAATAACCTTTGAGGTATAGTCTACTCCTTAAAATTACAATTTTTTAATATTTGCTGTTGAAATAATCACTCACCTGTGATGTCTTCTTATCTCTGCACATTCTACTGCCATGCCAAATAGGACAGCACTGGCTGGTATAACTTTCCCATACTTTTCACAATTACCATTTTCACCTTTGGTCTAAAAATGTAACAATAAGAATTAAATTCAGTTACGTGTGTATGATGACAAGCTATAAAAATAAGAAAAAACTTAAAAAATAATAGGTAAGGATAAGCAGGTTAAGTTATTTTTCTTTAAAATTTTTCTTTTCTTTTTATTTGATATATGTATGCATTTATATATCTATATTTTTATATTGATATGTTAACAGCACTAATAGGGAGGGAAGGAGAAAGGAGAAGGGGCGTTACAAGGGTATAAGTGTGATTACAGCAAAAACCACTGGATACAACTCACTGAAGAGCCCAAATCACCACTACCTACTTGAAAAACAAACTGCTCTTCTTTTCAACCTTCAATTAGCTATTTTAAATCCAAATCACTTTCTGTAAATAGTGAATTCTTATTACATGCTAAAATCATTTCATTCATAATATGTATTATATAAACCAAATCTACAATTTGTGGCCTACAGTAAAGGATTTTACTGTAAAATGCAATTTGGTAATTATAAAAGTTAATTCTGTCCAGTTAGTAGCCTGGGTTCAAGGAGTACCTTAAAGCCACACCAAGTCAGCCCTGGCCGGGTAGCTCAGTCAGTTAGAGCGTCGCATGCCAAGGTTGCAGGTCCGACCCCTGGTCAAGGCACATACAAGAATCAACCAAAGAATGCAGAAACGGGTGGAACAACAAATCAATGTGTGTCTCTCTCTCCCTCCCTCCCCAAGCCCCACCTCTCTCTCTCTCAAATCAATTTATAAAAAAAAATACCAAGACAGCTATCTTTACACACTCTTGACAATCTGCAAGGAGGACTGAGACTGAAAGTACTTCCCTTTCCAACCCCACTTGAGAATTCAATAGTCCCTTCACAATATAATTTCAACTCCCATGAATTTCTTTCCGGAGCATTTTTTGCCTGAATACCCCATTCGGGCACACAAGTATACATTGCATTGTTATTAAATGTTTTTTATATGAGTTTCTTTCTAGTACGGGCTTGACAAATATCTGTTAAAATAATGAATTCTTAACCCAATTTAAGAATTTCCATGCTGCTTACCTTTGGCTGCAAAAGTAAATGCTCCCATGCATGAATCAAACTCTCCACAATTCCTTCTCCAAATAAACCTGCATCGACAGTTTCTGTTACAACTAGGGATACTCTATAGAATGATTTTTTAAAGATATATGTAAGTAAAGTATCATGCTATTTATGTAAAGATGTCAAAGCTGAGAGAAAAGGAAGAGTATATTATAGAAACAGTCCATATGTAAAATTTCCCAATACATTTCATTTTTAATATCTACCCTTGAATCTTGAAGAAAGATTAATCTTGAAGGACATAATCTGTAATGTCCTTCAGGCTCCTCTGAACGCCTCGGACAACTTCTGGCGGGGAAGCGGGGGGTACAACCTTCACTTGACCCTGCTGCCCCCACAGACTATTCTTTCATTGCCTAAATCCTAAGAGTGTTCACACCCACTACCTCTACCTGTCTTTCTCCTTAATACTGACTAACTAGACTTCTATCCGTAACACTTAATAAAAATACTCTGTACCACCAATGACTCTCCTATTTATCAAAATGTCTTTCTCCGTTTTCATTTTCTTTGATCTACAAATAACTTTCAGTGCACGTGAAAAGTCCTGCCTCTCAAAATCCTTCTCGACCTTCATGACCTGTGTTTACCTCCAACACGCTGGTTGGGCCTCTCCTGTGACTTCTCTTGCTTTACCGACTTTTCCTCTGTTCATTTTTTCTTTCTAGAAAATTTCACTCAGAGATACACCAAAATGATTTCTACCTCCTCTGAACTTCTTTAGCACTTACTGTGTCATTCATTTGTGTAGTTAGAAGATTAAAAAAGTTTCATTACCCTTCCTTATCTTCCTATCTAGACTCCAGGTGCCTTGAGAACAAAGACAACTTGGGTATCCCCCACTGTGCCTAACCCCAGTATTCTATTTATACACAAATTTTTCCATATTTTTGATTGCTTACATTTACAAACTGTAAGGTATCGCAAACATCTATTCCAACATCTTAAAGTGTCTAGATTTACTCAAGGTCAAAATAAATTAAAAACCGAGTCTGTACTGGAATCCATCTCTCCTGATTCAAAGTCAGTAGATCCTCCCACAACACTATCTGTGAGAAAAGTGTAAATTAAGTTAGGGTAACTCTGATTCATGCCATGGACTGAATTGTGTAACATCAAAATCCATGTTGAAGTCCCAACCCCCAATGTGACTGCATTTGGAGAGAGGGTCGTTAGGAGGTAATTAAGGTCAAATGAGGTCATAAAGGTGGAGACAACTGATGGAACTGGTGTCCTCATCCAAGTGGAAGGCCATGTGACCTCTTGCTCTCCTCACACGCACAGAGGAAGGCCATGTGCGGACACAGCAGGAAGGCCAGGAAAAGCACTCTCACTAGAAACCAAACTTGCCAGCACCCCTGATGATGGACTTCCAGCTTCCCAAACTATGAGAAAATAAGTGTCTGTTGTTTAAGCCACGTAGTCTGCAGACTAAGACAATTCAGGACACTGTTTATTTCTATTAAGCAGGTATAATATGTTTCAACAATCTACTAGGATTTTTTTCTATTTCATGAAAACAAATGTAGAGACAGACCATTGAAAAGCATAAGTATTATGTAAATATAAATATTATTATACACGTATGAAAGAAGACTTTTAAAATCATAGTCCAAATGACAAGAACATAAAAAGTCCTATTTCAATATAAACTTACATAAGATGAGAAGAGAGATTACCCAGGAGGGGTAGTAAAGCAAGTGCTACCTAGAGAAAACTCTATCTAAAATGACAGTGTTGGACCAGATGGTTTTAAATCCCTTCTAGCTCTAAAATTCCATCATCCTCCTGATAGGATCAAAAGCTAGGACTTATATTCAAAGCATTTGAAAGGGCCCAAGCCATTGAGAGCTGAAACTCCCAAATCTTCCAATTTAGCCAAGGATATTAACACAAATTATAATAAATCCATCAAGGCTGACCTACTCCTATATTATTTTACTGAAGAATTTTTAAAAAGTTATTGACCACACAGGAGGTACTATTCATTTTTACAACTAGAACGCTAAAATTAACAAAGGTAAAGTAACTTACTAAAGGTCAAGTTCATTGATTAATTCCCCTGCCACATATTTGTCTCAAGATCTTTAAATATTTATTATCAAGAATATGACCTTATGCCCTGGCTGGTGTAGCTCAGTGGATTGAGCGCAGGCTGGGAACCAGAGGGTCCTGGTTCGATTCCCCGTCAGGGCACATGCCTGGGTTACAGGCCGGGTCCCCACTGAGGGCCATGTGAGAGGCAACCATACATTGCTGTTTCTCTCCCTCCCTTCCCCTCTCTCTAAAATAAATAAATAAAATCTTTAAAAAAAAAAAAAAAAGAATATGACCTTATTATGAAAACCAACCTTATGCTAAACTACCCTATTTCCATAACTTTACAATACAAAAGTTTTAGCATTTTTATTTAGACTAGAAGCCAGAAATATAAATATTTTACTTTTTAAAAAAAATTAAATCGAGGATTATAAATACTGAAATTAGTTTACATTATACTACCTTTCGGGAATGTGTTTCGGAATTTCTATGTCAAGCGACTTCATATGTAAGAGTGTGATCCCTGCTGCCATCTTGTTGGCTGCTACTACATCACAGGCGAGTTCATACATGGTCTGGGACAGCTCACAGGCAAACACCGTGTGCGCTCCAGCTCTCTTAGCAAACATGCTGCAGGGGAAGAGGGCTCCATCAAGAAAAAACAACCCGCTGTGTTTTTCAAATGTTAGTGGAATTGTGATATTTAAACATGGGGTTTTCCTTTTATTCTTTAACACAATCATTATTTACTCCATATTAAAAAATGAACTAATATTCTTGTCAAGACAAAAGTCATACAATAAATCATGACATCCACCTGATTAAGAAGACACAATTGGCATGAAGAATGCTAGTGGACTTAAATAACTAGATTCAACCAGGATATTAATATTAAAAAAGCTATTAAAATTCATTACTCAAAATTTCAATAACCCCAAATTTTTCTTAGTAGTTAAGTCCAGTTTCTTGATAAAGTAAAAGTTATAGTAAAAAATACAGTAACAGTTGCATGAACATCATAACAAAACTATGAGAAAAATGTCCCAGCTGGTGTGGCTCAGTGGACTGAGTGCTGGCCTGTGAACCAAACGGTCACCGGTTCAACTCCCATTCAGGGCACATGCCTGGGCTGCAGGCCAGGTCCCTGGTGGAAGGTCTGATAGAGGCAACTGATTGACAACCAATTGATGTATCTCTCACACACCAATATTTCTCTCCTTTCCCCTCTCTCTAAAAATTTTTAAAAAACCTTAAAAAATAAAAGATTATAAGAAATAAATTAATTTCTAATTTTAAATTCCACAGTTAAAAAAAAATTCCAGTTAAATATACCTTGGTAAAAAACTTTAATTTACATTAGTATACATGCATATAATTAAAACACAAGCACAACAAACCTGAGTATTCCAGTTCCTGCTCCAATGTCCAGAACGCTTTTGGATCCCAAACAAACTGCCTTTTGGATTGCTGCGTTATAAATCGCATTCCTTTTGGTGTCATTAAGCATGCTGAAGTGCCAGCGTTCCACCAACCAATTTGCAACACGATAAAAATTCTCCTTTGCATCGCTGAAATCAGGGTTTAGCTTCACTGCTTTATGGAAATATCCAGCTGCTTCATCTCTAAAGCCCATCCTAGAGTAGAAAAATGCCAGACAAGACATTCAACTACATGCTATCGATTACAGCGCCTTTGTTCGTGCCACTCCTCTGGCCTGAGAATGCCTCTACAGCACCCCAATCCCACTCAACCCAAGTGCCATCTCCTTTGCGAAGCCTTCAGTGAGAATGCAATCCTTGGCCACTTCTTTCTTTTCTGCACCCCTATTATATTTATGCATCCCAGAACACTAACAAGTGCTTAACTAAACATTTCTATTGTACTATAGTGTATCAGAAGCTCTCAAAGTCATCCCCCATTTAAGCAACCTAATAGAACACCAGTGCTTTCTAAAAACCATTCTCTCTATGACACCTACTAATGTCTATACCGAGTGGGCCCCTTGTGAAGTATCTAATCATTTGTAGACCAGAACAGCTGTACTGCATGGGATTAGTATGTAACTCACACATCAGATTTCAGCAGCACCCAAACTAGTCCAAGCTCTCTTGAACAAGTCAGTTCCCTGAACATATGCTGGGATTTACAGCAATGTCAATCTGCTATTTAGATTTCTAAATGCTTACGCTCAATTTCTGTGTTTATCTGTCATTGGTTGGTAATTTTTAATCAGCACCAGTGTGTGCTCCACACACTGGAAAGAACTGAGCTTGTAGAACCATTTACACTAAGATTTCTTCACAAGCACCTTGAAGCATTCTGTAAATTTTAAAGAAACCGAATCAGATTCTTCATTCTGAGTATAGTTTAAGCAAAAAAAGGGAACCACACTCTAACAAAAAGCAAAAGCCTTATGTCAAATGACAGGCACTCATGTTATTTTTAAGTATCTTGAAGATAGAGCTGTCTTATTCTTATTCTGCAACTGCCGTCACATATAATGCAAGATATATCGTATGTAATCATTATTTGTTGAGAGACCAGAGCAATGAATATTTTAATATTTCAAAATATCAGTGACCTGTTGAATCAATGCCAAGCCTGCATCTAATAATTTCCTCAGTCTGCACTTCCCTTAGGCTTGATCTGTAATAATTCAGTTTTCTTAAACTGCAATGCTAATCTAAAAATAGATGATCCACTCAAAGTGTATCTCATATGGAAACACTCAACATGTGTGTCAATAATATCCACAAACTGAAGGAATGCCTCTTTTCTTTTAACTAGAAAAAACATTCTCTTCCTGATTAGCGATTTAATATTTTTAACTCTGATGACTGGCTAATGCAAGGATGTAAAGACAAGGCACCCCAGACACAAATTGCATTTCAGAAAAAACTGTCAGGAAAGGAAGTTATCATTTACTTGGGATATCTTTTTCCCCAGGAACGGTGATTGTTTTGGTGGGGAGTTAGTCATGCACTGTTTGGATGAGAAAAGTAGAATAGAACAAAAGTTAGGAACCATTGTCCTAACGAACAAAGGTCAACTGTTTAGCAAAAGTCACATTTCACACTATCACAAATTCCAAACTGCAAAATGTCTAAATTCAAGATGTTGTATAGTTACATCTCCCCATAGCAAATTAACTCCAAGATTTTTTTTTCTCAATGACTGGTAACTGCTTAGGCTAATGCCTTACAAAAACAGGTCACGAACAAGTACAATCCGCCACATAAGTCTTAACATGTTATGATTATTACACACATATAATCATAATACTGGAAATATAATGGAGTCCTGTAAAGTAACTCAACTTGCATAAACTAAAGAAAACTTCAAAATTAAAACAGATTTCTAACTAATTCGAAGAGTTATTTTAAAATCTTTAAAACCGAAGTTCACTGAAAGGAGAGGGGCTGCTAATGCGCAGAGATGCATTCCGTGTGCCAGGGCCTGGTTAGCAGGCAGTGCAAACAAACAAGCTTCAGGTGACAACCTGTCTCATTCTCCCAGTTACTCTCACGTTCTGCACCTGGAAACTATGAAATATTTGTCTCTTAAAGGAGTACTCATTTCACGCCCCCAGCCACTTCGATGAAGACTATTAAACTATAAAGTAGTTACATTACCGAGGCTGACTAATAAAGTCTGACAAAGATATTTCCTGTACCTGTTTCATAGAAAAAACCTAACAAGACCAGGTGAGCAGAGCAGTAATAACACCAGAGGACAACTGCTGGAACCTGTAAAATGATCTTACTGTATAGCACAGGGCACTGAACACAGAATGGTGTTTCCTAAACAAGAATTTCCCCCTTACTTTGTACAGAGAAGTGAAACCAGATTTACTGAAACAAGTCCAAAACAAACAGTTTTGGTTTTTACCAGTTTTCCTAATTATAAAGTTTCTATGGAGAGTAGACAGAAATTCCAGTGGTAGATTTCAGCAAGTTCCAGAGTACAGCTTTACAAGTTCCCTGGAGAGGCACTTCTCTGCCATCCTGTGAACCACGGTCCTGTCCGCTTCCACAAGGCCTGGATCTCAGCCTAGTGGGGGCGCTCCTCCTTCAGACTCTAGCTCAGCCTCAAGGACAGTGGCAATTACACATTATATGATACAATATGAAAACTGCTCTGTTATTACACATTATATCTGCTATTCCTATATTCTTCTGACTTTATATCTTATTTACTAGCCAATCCCTCATTACTCTAATCCTGTTATAATTAATAATTCTTTATATTAAACTTCCCCTGTTCAAATTCCCTGTTGTAAACTTCCCCTGTTTACAATTTATCCCTGGTCCAGACTGATGAAAGATAATTCTTAACAAGTACTCAGAAATCACTACGCACCTGAAGAGATGCTCCCCCATGCTATTGCAAATCACCTCATCATCGGGGAACAGTTCCAGGGCTTGCTCATAGCAGCCCAGTAGGTCTTGTGTTCTATTGAGTGCATCAAGCTCTTCAGCCCATCTGAAGAGTGTGTACTGAAAAGTTTCCTTTTCAAAAGAGAAAACAGCAAATTAGTCAAATGCAAAAATGATGAAAGAATATACAGTACAGGTTGAAGATTCCCTGGAAAATCAAACTTAACTATAATTGATCACCTTAAATTTTATTTAGCTTTAAAAGGCCCCGTTTGTTAAACAAACAAATACAAAATGAATGAATGTGACCACCTTCATGGTTGTATAAATGAGACAGTTTGACCGTTCTCTAAATGCTCTCGATTCCTAGCTTCCATTTCACATCCTCCACCTACCTCTTTTTGGGGGGCTGTGTTTTGGGAGTTCATCCTAGGCCTTCTCTCTTCTCATCCATTCCCAGTGCATTAACTATCACCTATGCATCGATGGATGCCACATCTATTCAATACATCTCCAACCACGACCCTCTTCTGAACCTCAGACTCATAATACAACTTCTGATCAGTCATCTCAACCAAGTATTGTTACCTCAAATACAGCTCAACTCAAGTATTTCCTGAACAATCAGTGTGCACAGAAGAGTATGAACATAAATCCTGTTCTTACCCTCAGAGGCCTTGTAAATTTTAACATACGACTTTGAAAGAATGCAAAATGTTCTAAATGAACTCATCATATTCCTCTCACACTAGATATATATAAGGTTAAGGTACCACCTGGTTGCAAACCATGAAGTCACCTTGCCACCTTAACTCCAATACAATTAGTTTCAAACCCAGCCTATTCTCTCTCAATTTCTTTAAATCTGTCAACTCCTCTCCTTCGCCAGTGTTGCAAGAGAATCTGGCCCCTCGAACCACTTGCTAGACTACAGCAGCCGCCTCCCACCTGTCACCCCCTCTCCACCTGCATCTCCCTCTGGACATTCTCCACACAGCGGAGAGCAAGAAGGCTTTGGTCATTCCAGCTTCCTCCTGAACACATTTCACATCATCTTCACATATCTTCCACAGAAGAGTTAATACCTGAAACTGAATTCTGATAAAGTTTACTAGAGAGTCAAGAATAAGGAAGATTATAAGGTGTGAGGGGGGAAAGCACAGATTATATGGAATTGGTCAGTAGGGAATCAATAGCTAAGTAGGCTGGTGTGGCTGAAGTGTGGGTATGGAGAGTAGAGGGAGTAACAGCAAATAAGACTGAAGAGATGGATACTTTGCAAAGGCCTAGAACAAGAAATATGGACTTTGTTCTGCAGGAAACAGAGCTTGTTACTGTATACCAGGTATTGAAATACAAATTTTAGATATACTTTTTTTAATGCACCTTAAATATCTATAAAAACGGTATTATCCCTGTTTTCTAAGAGGAGACTAAGGAACAAGGAATACAGAAAATGCACTTGAAATGATCCATTATTCTACTGTCACCTAGAAAAGCAAACTGTATCTAAACATATCACCCCCTTCTTTAAGCCAGCTGATCCTGATATTTACACTAAATTTATGTGAACTACAAATGTCTAAAGGCTACTGATAGCTACTGAATGGAGGTCAGGGATGTTGCTAAACCTGCTGCAGTGCACAGGACCACCTCCACAGCAAAGAATTACCCCATTCAAAATGTCAGCAGCACTGAGTTTGAGAGACCCTGAATAAAATAAAGTAGCTTGAGATTGAAAATTGAATGCATAATTAAATTATTTTAGCAAAATTAGATTCTAAAATAACTTGAAAAAAATGTACAGCATTTCAACATAATAACTATCACAGATAATCCAATAATTGAACCTAAGGAATGCATCATCAAATGAATACTTCCGGCAATTCCAAACTTTTTTCCACTACAGAAACCCACAACATTGCTTCTGCATACAGTAGGGACAAGTGCAAAGGCCCTGAAGCGGATACAGCTAGAATTCAATTTACGAAGTGGGAGATGATCACCTGAGGCCTCACGTGCAATACGGCCTTTGAAATTTGACTGAGTCGGAAGTTTTGAAATAAAGAAACGTCATCTGACTTCTGTTTAAAGCTCTCGCTAGCCTGGCTGAGACAGACTGCGGGAGAAAGCCTAGCTGCGAGCCTATTTCAACGATCAGCAGGGGATGCCTGAAGCTAAAGCAAGGGTAGCAAAGGAGAAGGTGGCGAGAAGTGATAAGATTCCGGACACATTTTTAAGGTGGAGCAGAGAGGATCTTCTAATGGGCTGGCTGTGGTGCGAACCAAAGGAGTCAAGATTGAACTGTAAGTATTAATAGCATCTCCAGCCCCCCAATTTAGCCCCTTCTTCCAAGTTATGAATGCACTTATTTATTTTTACGAGAACAGAAGATCTACCAGCAAGTGAAAGAGGGGCTCTCCTCACCTTCACGTCGTCTTTCAGCTCCGGCGACAGGCTGAGCACCAGCAGGTAGTGGGCGTAGGCGGTACCAAAGTCCTGGGCGCGTATGCAGTGCTCTGCGCTCTCCAAGGACCGCGACACCAGCTCGTCCCGCCCGGCTCCCCCTGCGGCACTCCCGGCGGCCCGGCGGGGCCTGGGCCGCGAGTTCGACATAACAGAGTCACCACCCTAAGCACCGCGCTTGCGTAACCAAAGGGAAGATGCTTTGGTAAACGTACAAGAAAACTGCTTCGATGGCTACACGTCCATGCGACTAACTAGATCGCGAGAACCGACAGACAAGACTTCCCTCTGCAGCCGGTGAGCGCGCCCAGCTCCGCCAGGAGGAAGCCCCAACCCCCCAGCCCCCGGGCTCCGCAGACCCGGACGCACTCAGTCCAGAACTACAGACATTGGTGGGCGGTGCACGCTACGCAAACGTCTGCGCGCCCGACGTCGCGACCCACCCCCTTCCGTAGGCAGAGATACGCGAGGCGGCCTTTGCGCGTGCGCCTAGGGGGCGGTCCGTGAAGGTCTGTTTCAGTCTCGCGCCGTTTTTATTCCCGTGGGTGAAACCAGATCGTTTTCTCGCCCTTCCCTGTCCTTCAGGACTGTGTGGTGGGTGGGCAAGAGAAAAGACCGTCAGGCATTTGTGGTGATGCTTCAGGCCTTTGGTTGGTGATGCACCAGATCTCAAAATGGCAAGACTGGAAGGAACGCCAGAGATAACCGACGCACCTTAGATGCGGTAGAGGGAATGCTTTCACTGGCATTATTTTGTCACACTCACAAAACCCTATAAAGTGGGCCTTGGGGTCATATTCATCTTAAAGACAGAAAGGGGGGCATCCTGAGATGTTCTTGCCCAAGATCACACAACCAGTTGGTGCCACAGGCATGGCTCAAACTCGAGTCCCCCGACTGCCTGTTCAGTTGTTTTAAAACGGGCTTAGGGTTCACTATATAGAAAAAGTTTTTCTAAGATGTGGCACCTAAGGGATGTATTCTAAACTTTAAAGGGGAACGGGCATAGGAAACTGACATAAAAGAAGTCAGTTTTGTTCCTGGTTTCAAACATGTTAATGGTGAATATTTTCCTTAACACGAAACAAAAAAGAGCATTTTTGTGTATCAAACTAAAACTGGGGGCCCCTTCAAAAGTCCATCATCTGTTTGACTTTACCTTCTCTTTAAATCTGATTAGCTGAGGCACCCTTCCTCTGGACACCTACCTATGTAAATCCTAATCAGCTCTTCAGAGGTCAGATCACTAGGTTGTGATCCTCAAAGGCAGTATCTATTCGTCCCGCAACAATTCTTAACCATTTTTTAACTTTGCATCTAGTGAAGTCCAGATCAAAGTAGGTAGTCAAGTGTTTTTTTTAATTTTGGTGGAAAGATGACATCCCCACCCCTAGGTTTTGCCTGTAGACATTCCCAACCACTTTAGGTCATTATTTCTCTCACACCTTCAACCACCACTTTCTCTACTAAGCAATTTAAGATTTAACTGTGTTATATTCCTAACACAACTGAAAAAGTAAGGTCTCTCTAGTTCCAGCAGGATGTAGTAAAACATGAAAAGGCCACTGGACTTATTAAAAAAAAGTATGTTCTAGTCCACGTTTGGTCCTTTCCAGCCCATTCAATAACCTTTCTTTAAGAGTCATTAGTAAATAGGTCTAACAAAGTCACGTTTCCTACTTTGTTTCTATTGTTGACATTGTTACAGATGTCCCCATTCCCCACTGTTTGCCCACCTCCACCCTGGCGCCCCTTCCCCCGCTTCCCTGTGGCCATCACCACACTGTTGTCTGTGTCTATGGGTTATGCATGTATGTGCTTTGGCTAATCCCTTAAGAGTGCTATAACCATTATATATAAAATATACATATATATTTAATGGTGTGCATTGTTACTATTATCTAGAGTTATTTAAAATTTACCTGGATTATTAAAATTTAGGTCACTAACATCATTAAGCATTTTCTCACAAGTGTGTGCAACTCATATCCTGTAAATGTCTAAAGTAATAGGCTGGAATCTCCCTTCAGAAAGCAGAGGGAGACCTCCCAATCTTTCCAAAGATTTGGGTTTGGTGAGGAATCATTTTTAGACCTCATTGTTCTAGTTACCTCTGTGAATCGCTCTTCAGCTGAATTACTTCACTTCGAAGACTATGTAATACTGCAGAGCATACTTTCCCATTCCATAGGAGCAAGGTTTATTTTATCTTGTTTTGCTTAGTTTTGTTCTTGGCTCTGTTTGGTTTGTTGGGATAACCCTAATATCTAAAACACCTAGACTGCATGAAGCTTAAAGTGTACGTATTGTTACTACCAAGTATATATAGGCTGAGGTGGAGGAAGGAGTTGGCAGGAAGTGGAGAGAGAGCAGAGAAGATATGAAAGAAGTCAACTTCAATGGTTTCATCATCACCTATGTATCAACCTGTGGGCAGTGCCTACTGCTCAAACAGGGCAAGGGATGCTTTCTGTCCCTTGTGAAACACTCCAGATAACTCTGTGAGCTGCTAGATCTCGCTCGTTAAAATGCGATTGATTCAACTAGAGAAATCACAGGTGTTTTGCAGTTTATATCTTAGATACTCTTGGGACTGACACACTATGGAATATCTGGTCTCCTTAAGAAATCTGGAATAGAAAATATATTTATTACTATTTTCCTTTATTACCCCATTCCTAATTGAGACTTAGAATTACTCAAGATTATATTTATTGAAGGTTAACTGTACTTAATATATTACCTTTCACTTCTTTTTGGGTATTACAGAGAAACCTGAAGTAGGATGCAAAACAGTTGCAGAATGCAGATTTTACTTCTTGATCCTTAGCCAAAGGTTTCTTTAAACATATTGAAGGCATCACTCCTTTGTTCACTATAGCTCTTCCCCCTCCACACCCCAAACTGTGGTCTTTACCTTTGAGAGTGCGTTTGATGCCGTCCTTTACGTATTCTTTTTCACCCTCTTTCAGGGTTCTAGGGTAAACCTCACTGATGTGGAAAACCGCTGCTGACTCGAGGCAGCTTTCATTGTGGTTGTCTTTCACCACGTTCTGGGCAGCTTGTCAACAAGCCGCACGTGCCAGACAAGGAAGCAAAACCAATGGAAGGGCTCGCAGTCAACTTTCCAATGTGCAGAAGCTGACGCTTAACAGTGCGGGGAATCTCACGGGAAGTTCATTAACTAGGGATAAATAGCTGGCTAGACATGAGGTATCTTATGTTTATACCTCCTATGAAGATTCATATCTTCCTGTGTGATCCTGTTTGATTTACCTTGTGGTTGGAGCCTGATTCTCAATTCCATGCATTTTAGGATAATTTGGAGAACTTTTAGATATCAATGCGGCCCTCATACCCAAAGGTGGTGATTTAATTGGCCTGGGGGAGTCTAATGTCCATGCCGGGGGTGTAGGGTATGGAGCAGGCTTCTATAGGGTCTGTTAGGAAATTTGAAGTACTTAGAGTATGTAGTATAAGGCATAAAGGCAATGTAGGGAGTCAAAATATAATTTGTTTATGGTTTAACAAGAATTGTGAAGATTCTTTCAATTAAATTATTTTGAGCTGAGGTGATTGTGTATGATATATAGAATGTACCAGTGTATTGAATTACTTGGAGAAAAAAAAATTTTATTGGAACAACAAAATACTGTAGCCATGGGCCAACTGCTTGGGCATTGAAATTTGTATACATGCATTCACACTGCTAAACATTCTGTTTCTTCAATACTTTTTCTTTTACTACAGTTAAGATTGTTGTTTTATAATAGACCTTTTCTAATGGTTCCATGTACATTTCAAAATCTAGAACTCAAAGTTAAATATAAAACTCTGATAATGGCCAAACTAATGCCGAGTTCAGAGTCTGAGTGTACAGGACCTATAATATTGTGACAACAGAGTTCAAAACAACGTGAGAGGATCCTGGCTGGTGTGGCTCAGTGGACTGAGTGCCAGCCTTTGAACCAAAGGATGGAACCAAAGGGTCGCAGGTTCAATTCCCAGTCTAGGGCACATGCCTAAGGTCCCAGATCAGGGAGCTGTGTGAGAGGCAGCCACAGATTGATGTTTCCCTCTCTTTCACCCTCCCTTCCGCTCTTTAAAGATAAATAAATAAAATCTTCTATAAAATGTGAGAGAAAATTCATTTATTGCTATTCTACGGCACGCACCATGCTTGTTTCTTGAGAACCTGCCTCAATCTCCTGCTTGGAAATGCCAGCCAAAGTGTTGGTGATGAGAGTGGATTCCAAGTAATCTGAACAGAGCATGAACTAACAAAGCATTCAGGAAAATGCTAAACTCTGAAAGGAAGCAAAGAATCTAAACCTGGGAGCCACCTCATCTCTTTGTACTCTCTCCCCACTCCGCCTCCTTTACTATTAGTCAGGGTCCCTGCAGGAAAAAGGCTCGAAGAGATGAATTCAGGAGAATTTAACCAAAAGACTGTTTACAGAGGTGAAAGCAATGAAGGGGGTCATTCAGTGAGGCTTGTGAGGTGATCAGACACTAGCTTAAGGAGAGGGTTGTACTACCTGGACCCAGAAGGAGTTGTGGCTATGGAAGAGCAGCCACCTGCGTGGATGTGTGGCCGTAAATAAGGGAGAGGATCCGGTAGCTTTCCCCCGCCCTGCCCACCAGGCTTACTGATGCCTCCTATTAGCAGGACCCAATGCAAAGACTACAGATGATACAGTCTATAGAGTCAGCCACCTCCAGGGCTCTGTTTTGCACAGAGCAGGGCAAAACAAGGTAGAAAGTGGTTCTGTGGGGCAAGTGGAGAATAACCAGCATAATTACCAAATTTTGCCTCTTTTCAAGTTTTAAATAAAATCTGCCCTCTCCTTTCAATGCTTATTACTACTGTCTGTGTTCATGTTCTCTCTCTCTGTTTTTAAAAAGATTTTATTTATTTATTTTTAGAGAGAGGGGAAGGGAGGGAGAAAGAGAGGGAGAGAAACATCAGTGAGTGGTTGCCTCTCGCATGCACCCAACTGGAGACCTGGCCTGAAACCCAGGCACATGCCCTGACTGGGAATCAAACTGGCAACCTTTGAGTTTGCAGGCCGGCGCTCAATCCACTGAGCCACACCAGCAAGGGCTACGTTCATGTTCTCTTCATCTTTTTCTTTGCCTGTTTAAACTGGCCTTTTCATAATCCACCCTTCAGTCATGTACCTGTTACACTCGTCTTTCATCTTCCATGCTGTAGCTAGAAGGATCGAAGATGCAAATTTTCCATTCAATGACTCCCCAACACCTACTGTTGTGTTTTGTAAACTTTTTTCTTAATCATTTATATGGAGAACTTCTGAAATCTTAATTAAAGATATGTGTCTTTTCCTTAGAAAAGGGGAAGCAAAAGTCATGTTGAACGTGTAGGTTTGTACCCTGAAGTTGTTTGCTTTAGTTAAAGATCATTTGAGTTTCTTTAGTGGTTAAAAGCCCCAAGATTGTTTAGTTATAGTGTCCTCCCTGAGCAAAATAAAGTACTTGAGCCAATGAGAATTGATCTTTAGAAATAAATGAGTTGGTAAGGACACAGCCTCATCTTCTTTAGTAGCAGCCTACGAGGAACTGAACCATCTCTACCATTCAAAAAGGAAGTCTCCACCCCGCCTCTGATAACATGCTAGGCTTGCTGGGATTGGCCTTTTGCACCTTTTGCCCCAAAGGAGATGCTGTATCTCAGTGATTATGAGATCAAATGCTGGAGCCAGACTGTCAGGGTTTGAAGCCTCGCCACTTACCACCTAGGAATCTGGAGCAAGTTAAGTGACTTAATTTCTGTACTTAATTTTCCTCATCTATTAAATGAGAATCACACAGCACCCATCTTTTCGTTTTGTTTTAAGGATTAAATGAGTTAATGCACTTACAGAGCCTGGAAAATATTAAGCCCTTAATAAGTGTTACTTATTATCACTCCAGCTTCCCCTGGAGGAGAACGTGAGTGGTTCTCAGAGAGCCAGGTTCGCACCCAAAAGGATCCCGTCCTCTGCCAGTCCTGTAAGTCTTTCCTAATGCTTGGATCTCGAGACCTATAACTGGGGAGAAAGGAGACAAGAAGTCCTACCTTCTCTACCTAAGAAATAAACAGCTCCCAGTGAAACTGGGCCTTCAGACATATTATTTTGGTTTTCTCCCACAGCTGAGCTAAAGAAAGAGAAGAAATACATTGTTTTACTTGGTGAAATAGATTTTAAAACATATAATAGATCTTGAATTGTGGTAACAAGCTCTTGGAAGTTTTTTTTTTAACTTGATGGAAAGTAAGTGATCAAAGTAGATTCCAGTGACCTAGTTTTTGTGCACATTTCTGATTGGATGTGAAACAGATCATAAGAAGACATGCAGAAATAGTAACTGAACATCTCATGTTGGGATTTGTCTTCAGTGCAGAGTTAGCTTCAACTCTTCAGTACTCAGGCTTTGCAAGACAAAGACACCTGCTCTAACCTAAAGAGGTTTGGTTTTGTATGGTTTTGTTTGGTTTTGATAAGCATCTGTATGGTTTTGATAATCACCCAGCACCTTTGGGGAAGGGAAGTATTATACAAATGATGGGATGAAAGTTAACCAAGTGGCTCCTGTTGAAGTTGGTGTCAGAACCGAAGCCCTCCGCTGCTCCCCTACCCCCTCAGTGAACTCAAGAAGGGCCTTTTCTTGAGCCCGGTTGGAACTCACTGTCCTATGAGATTAAGTCCTAGCTACTTGACTCGGCTTCCACTTACTTAACCTTGGTCTTCAACATTTCTTACCTTCATGCACACATTTGCTAAGGTAGTTCTTTCTCTCTAATATTTTCCATTCTTTGTTTGCTCTTCTCACTCTTTATGATCCTTATTCAGTTCAAGATTCTCCAGTTCCAGAGCAGCATCTCTTAATTGCTAGTTCAGGCAGAGCACTCTTGAAATCTGATGTCTTCTATCCATAACTCCATCTTAGCACTTACCTTATTGTATAAAGAAATGATCTGTTTGTCTTCCTGACTGGAAAGTGAGTTCCAGGAAGTATGCCTCATTCATTCTTTATCTCCAGCTTTCAGACTAGCTAGTAGAATAAAAGGAGCCATCAAATGCCTGATGAACTGATGACTTGTATAATTATGTAAGTAGAGCTGTACAATTGTCCCTCTGATAAAGAAAACTAAGGAAAGGGTAAAATTTTGTTTGATAACACATCATGTACATCTCTTCCTGAAAATAATAAATAGATAAAGTATAGAAATAATACACCCCATAATAACCTTTTTAAATAAAAGGGCTGAAAGAAAGGAAATCAAATTATGTATATCTGGGTTCCTTTGAAGATGTTATAATCTAACAGGATTAAATATATTGTCAACAGAAAGTTGTCCTTAAGACCATATTTACTAAATATTGCTGTTTATAATAGTGTTAGCAAGGAGGGCCTGATTCTAAGGGGGGCCTTGGAGCTGTACTGTACAGACACATTCATGGGGCCAGAGACTGGAAAAGCCCCGAGAGAGAAGCATACCGTTGGCATATTTCAGCACGGAGCTGTTGACTCTTTGGGTGGAACTGTCCTACACACTGCAGGACATGAGCCATCCCTAACCTCCCAGCAAATGCTAGTAAGTCGCAGTCACTGGACCACTAAGAATGTCCTGCACATTTCCAAATACCCACTAGGGGGCTTGTATCCCCTCAGTAACCATTTATCACGTATTTACTAATAAATGCTGATGAACGAAGTGGAATTCAATTTGGAGGAAATAATGTTTCTCTTCTTCACAGCCTTTTTGGTTCTCCTCACCAGTAGTCCTCCTCCTTGACGCCCTGAACCAGTAGAATTCATTGCTCCAGGTTGAAGGTGAATGTAGCCAAGACCAAAGACACGTAAGTTTCTGAGAGGAGCTTGATCATTAAAGCTGAAAAAGTAGACTTTTTATCATAAGGGCAGGTTTCTTGAAAGAGGAAACCTGTGTCTTTGTGTTATAAAGAAGTAAGAGCTTAGAGGACACAGGGCAGAGCATTTATACCATGAACCAAAGAGTTGAGAGATATAAAAATAATCTACCAGAAGGAAACAAAAGGAAGAGAACCGGAAGGCAAGTGCCAAGAATTCAGATGCTGGTCAGTGCCTAAGAAGGCACTGTACCCTCTGTCCACTCTCCTCCGTCAGTTGAAAGGACAAGAAATTCCCCGGGAGAAGACAAAGGAATCCAGAGCAGAGGGGACCTGCACCTGGCTTCCAGCAGCCTCAGTGAGAAGGTCCCTGCCCTCTGCACAGCTGTGGCAGAGTGATGGAGACCTTCCTCCCCACCCTCCAGGATACTGAGCGTCCAACACTTCCCTGAACGCCGCCCTGCCTCTGCCCCCAAAGTCCAAAGCAGCACAGAAGTGGTTGAGAGCCGGATGACAGACAGGAGGTCAGGGTGGAGCTAGCAGAGATGGACGCAGACATAGGGCAGCAATAGAAAGGAGCTGAAACCAGACTAGAAGGAATGGCCCTTCTCAGCTGATGCTGGGCCTCGTGCCTCTGAGGTCAGTACAATATATAAATCCCCAGAAGAGGGGAGGAAAAGGGAGAGGGGTAAAACTCTGGATTGACTTAGTTTAAATCTGTAAATTAAGTTGCGAAGTTTATTTAGGTCAAATGTTAGGCTCCTAAATAGAAAGAGGGTTTAGCAACAAAGTGCTGTAATAAGGACACGAAGAGCCCAGAAAATTCATTCTAAATATGTTAATAAACATTACCCTCTCTTTAGTGAAGCCCTTAAGCTTTGTGGGAGTAATCCAGGTGCCAAATGTCAGCTCTTCAGGGTTAATTATTTGTGTGGCTCTGAGTTAATTATTTGTGTGGCTCTGGGTTAATTATTTGTGTGGCTCTGATGGCTGTGTATTGACAAACAGGTGCTCCTTTCACTGCTCTGTGACTGGAAATACTGCTGAAATAGCCGCCAACTACACAGAGGCCCAAGATCTGTTGTCAGTGGATGAGATTCTTCCGTTGGAACGTGTCCATGTTTTAATCAATGCTATATTTACTCTTTATTTTGGGCAAAGTATAGTTTTAAAATTAACTGTCACTAAGAAAACAAGTGCTTAGACCTTAGGACGGTTTACTTGAAACACCCTTCAAACATCACAATGCAAACTGAGAACCATAGTGAAAATTCAAAGGAAGGAATTTTACCTTAGATTTGACTAAATGTCTGGGAGCAAATGATGTTCTCTTTGTTCACACTTCTGTAGAGGTTTTTTATTTAGGTGTTATTTAACATTCGGATTTTACATTTGATAGACACACCTGGTGTGCAGACTCACCTGGCCTATGCAGACAACGAAAATGGGCATTCCTGTCTCACGGCACACACTCACCCCAGGGAAGCCCAGAGTTAGCCGGTGTCCTTGTTTTGATACTAATGAGAAGCTCATGTTGCACATTAGTAATTTCTACCTTTCTCTCTCTCCAGAAAACAGGAGAATTTTAGTTTGTTCTCAGAGAATGCCAAAATAGTCTGCGAAACAAACAAATGAGAAAGGCTTAAGTTCTCATAAGCACATAATCAGACGTTCCCATCTTTTCCTGGGGACTGTTGTTTGGTAAAGTCTGTTTCATGTTGCAAAAAGGCACAGTGGCGGCCTTCTGATACACCTCTCGTTTTGCGGGAAAGTCCTGTAACATTTCATGGTCTCGTTATTGGATATGTAGGTTTTTAAGGGCAGCCTGCTTGCCTTATACTGAAACCAACTGACAAAGCGATGTGCTGAAGTCAGTCTGTTTTATTACACACCCGACGCCTTCTATGGTTGAATTTTATTACTTGCTTGTCAGAGCGTAGCTTTCAGGTCATTTCTGAGAGATGGCCTGGTGGTTCATTCTGCTGCTTCGGAGCTTTGCATTCTGCTTTATATTTGTTTCTCTGTTTTACTTTTCAGTGACAGTGAATCCATAGCTTGAATGGTACCTATGCTGTAGTTATCTGAAGAATAAAGAGAGAAGACTTTTTAAACTCCTTAATCATATCAACGTATAGAGGCCTGAATACAACAGAAAGACATTTGTGAATGCAGAATTTCTTTTATTTTTTGATCACTTCATTCTGCAAGTAACAAAAATACACGAAACATAAAATTCTAAGAACTAACTTTTAAACTCAACATTTAAAAACCAAGAAAAATGTGGGCTGAAAACTGGATATTCGACAATGAGCGTGCCAAGCAACGCATTTCTTGCACTTGTAACTACTTCTTTAAACAGGTTAAAAACTGATAAGAAGTTCTTGGGAAATTCATATCAGTCGCTGCAAAAATAGTTTAGCCCATCCTAATCTGCCAAAGTTGTAAAAGGCCTAAATTCCTAAAAGCATTAGAGGACTTTTTTTCCTCTTTTCTACTCACTAAGCAGGCTGTATAGGAATCATTTTTGTTACAACGAATTGAGAGTTAAGATACCTTTCTATTTAGGTAGTACACTGAGTATCCTTGCAGCCTACAGAAGAGAGGGTTGCTTCAGCTGCCACCGCAGAACTCTGAAGGAAGTGTCGATTAGAGCTGCACGGCTGCTTGGAGTTTGTGAGCTGCACGCAGGTTTGCTTGCGGGAAGTGGCAGCTCCCCCACCGTTGTTCGGCTCTAGGTCACGGCCACTTGTGTGTGTTTCCTACGCTTTAGTGTTTTAGTCTTTTTCATTAACAGGTCATTATGATTAATTAAAAAAATAAGTTCAACCATGTCAGATAACCCATCAACTAGCCATAACCTAATTTATTAAACTAGTTTCCTATTGTTAGACACTTAGGCTATTTCCAGTTTTTACCTATTGTAACTACTGTTGCGACTAGCATTCTTGAACTTAAATCTTTGGGCACATCCTAATTATTTCTGATAGGTAAATTCCTAAAAGTAATATTACTGGGTCAAAGGCAAATATTTGTAAATGATCACGTGTAATTTGCCACTCAAAAATGACCATTGCCAACAATTTGCTGCATATTTTTAGTCTTTAAAAAAATTAATATGCATACACATGATTCATTTATGTGTATTAAAGTTATTGTATCGTGTATGGGATGTATTGAAGGATTTGAAGCAGAGGACTATATGATCTGGTGTTCATTTTAGAAGGATCTCTCTGGCTGCCCTGTTGAAAATAAGACGATAGGGAGCAAAGGTAGAATTGGGGAGCCGTTTGAAGTCTGTTGCAATAATCCAGGAGAGAGATCAGAACAGCTTACAGCAGGGGGCAGCAGTGGAGGCAGTGCGCGATGGTCAGATGCTGGATATGTTTTTGCAGGAAAGCAGACTGAACGTGGAGTATGAGAGAAAGAAAGGAATGCAGATTAACTCCAAGCTTTGCGGACCTGAGCAGCTGGAAAGATGGCACTGACATCAGTGACAGGGGCAGGCCTGTAGGTGGAGCAGGTTTGGGGAGAGGGAAGAACAGGATGGAATGTGGAGAGAGTGAGTTTGATGTGTCTGTACGTATCCCACTGGAGGGTCCGGTAGAGTAGGCTGTTGAGTATGAGCCTGGAATTCTGGAGACAGCAGGCATTGGAAATACGAATTTGAGAATCATTGGCACATAGATGATATTTGAAGCCAGGAGACTGGGTAAGATACCAAGGGAGTGATTACCAAGAGAAGAGGGTCCAAATACTGGGCAAGGGGATCATACAAGTAGGGAGAGCACCTACTATGCACCACACACTCCTTGGTGTGCTTTGCGTAGATTATAGGTTGACTCATTTAATGTCCAAATCAACCCCATGAAGGGATACTATTATTATCCCCATATTACAGAGGCAGAATCTGAGGCATAAAGTCAGTAAATCTATAACTATTTCATGATATGAATTGATGAAATATGTGTAAGTTTTAACTTCGTTTTTGAATAACACCAACTTGTTTTGAAATAAATCATATAAAATTTTTCTGTACAAGCTTTTTCCAGTATGTCTCAAAAATCTTAGTAGTTACACATTTCAGTTATACTTTAAAGAATCAGCATGAGTCATCAGTTCAAAGGTGCTTTTCTCTCCAGCTGACAGAACATTCTAGGAAAGAATATTGAGGAGAGACAAAAAAAAAGCTTATGTTTAAAAAGGAGAAAAGGAGATTCATTTTTAGTGTAAAGGCAACGTCATTATTTGCTTTCACATGTCTCTCCCCCCCAAAACCATGCAGTCTTCAGGCGAGAAGAGATGCATAAGGGTAGAATCGGGGCACAGATTCCCAAGCAGGCCTGGGGGGAGGTGGTGGCCCATGATCTTAGGCAGGCATTTTATAGGAGACCAAGGGATGGGTCCCTGCCACGGCATTTTGTAGCTGAAACTGTTCAGCTCAGTGTGAAGTGCAGACAGGGCATCTTCAGTGTGATACGCATGGGAGGTAGGACACAGATCCTTTTTTGGTTTGTTTTCAGTTTTGTTGAGTTATAACTGATGCACAGTAAACTGCATATATTTGAAAAAATAACCATGCATTCTCTAATTATATGTAAGGGTGGGAGAGGCAAGTCAATAAAGGGGAACTGTCATCACTGCTCTCTGTAATGCATTCAGGATATCTCAGCAGGGTGGATTCTAAGACTATACCTTTCCCGTAACAGAAGTAAGACAGGGAAAGACAAAAAGCGCTCTGGTGGTGGGTTAATTATTGCAGAAGTCTTCCAGAAAAAAATATTTACAATATTACCTTTGCTACCCTGGAGATTTTTATATCTTGGACGAGGATGCAGGTCAATGGACTTGCTGTATGCTTTTCGACCTCCTCGTCTCCCTTGGGAAAAGGGTGGCTGTGGAAGAGGAGGTGAGTAGGAGAATCGCAGAATGGTTTTGGTTTTTGTTTTTTTTCAGACGGATCGCTTTTAAGAAAAATGACAAATGGAAGTTGAGGATCTGGAAACAAACATTCCCCCACCCGCAATTCTCCTTGGAAAGTCTTCCCATACTTGTGAGAGTTTCTGTAACTTAAGTGGTAATGTCAGCAGGGAAGAAGGAGAGACTGCAGAGGTGGTCCTCTGCTGAGCCCCAGACCCAGGCAGCGGATAAATGCACACATTCACCACATACCAGAGAGCAGCGTGGCCCTTGAATAACAATACCAGGAAAAGCAGAATCCAGAACGAGCTTAGAGATGTGAAAAGTAGTTAAAAAAAACAAGAAGGATCCTTTTAAGGTCATGTTCATAGCAAGAACAGAAACATAAAGACTCTGGGGAAAGATGATGCAATGTTGAAAAGATAACAGAGAAAGCAGAACTAACCAAAGTCTCTTTCACGCCGTTCTTCTCTCGTGAGCTAACTTCCTGTGGAAAGGGTAAATGAGTAATGTAGGGGGCAACCTGCGTGTGAGGGAGGTAAGAAGTAACTTAGTGTTCTTATGGCCGGACAAGTCGTATAGCCGGTAGTGAGAGTTTATCATGTTAACCATGCAACCATCGTTGATCTTAGAAAATGACTTTATGAACAGAAAGCATAAATTAAGAACCAGTGTTATCACATTAACCTTACCTCTAGGAACTTATTACTCAACTTAAGACCTAGGCTTTGTATCTTTTTTCATTTAACACTACAGGTGACCCTTTAAACAAGAAGAGTTTGAACTGTGGGGATTTTTTCCAAGAAATATCTGTACGATTTTCAGTCTGCAGTTGGAGTTGCAGACGTGGAAGGCCGACTGTATGCACTGATTGGCACTCTTTGATACAGGGTGCGTGAGCATCCTCAGGTTTGGACACCCATGGGTGTTGCGGTCCTGGAATCAATGCCCCTCAGATACCAGAGGGACAACTGTAGTACTTCAGTTTTGGGAGAGTCAAAAGTTGTCCAGGGATTTGTGACTGCATGGAGTGCCAGCATGTCTGCTTCCCCCAGCGTTGTTGAAAAGTCAGCTGTATGTTGGAGCAGCTCTCCAGTATTTCTCATTAAATATTCTTATGTACTAAAATTTTAAATAGCTACGTAGTGCTCAATTATGTGAATATACTTTAAATTTCTTAATCCACCATGGTTACATTTACACTATTTCATGTTTTTTGCTTTTAAAAACTATACTGGCGTTATCATTTTGTATAAAATTATAAATTATTATTTTTTAATTTTAGGTCAGATTTCCAGAAGAGGAATAAATGAATCAAAGGCTTCATATTTCAAAAGTCTTTTAATAAGTATCACCAAAGTTGCCTTTGGAAAGAACTATTTATATTCTCAAAAATGATGAATTAGTGCTTATTTTTTCAAACCTTATTATTACTGGAAGATTTTGGTAGAAACACTTTTCTTTGGTGATTTCTTTTTGTGGTAAAATAGACATAACATAGAATTTACCATTTTAAGTGTACAATTCTGTAGTATTAATTACATTCACAATGTTATGCAACCATCACCCGTATCTATTTCTAGAACTTTTTCATCATCTCAAATAGAAACTTCTGTACCCATTAAACAAAGCAAAACTAAAAAATAAGTTTTAAAAATATTGCTCTTCTCTTGCTGTTCGTTCTTCAGTCCCGTCAGCAATACTCTTCCCTCCTCTCCAGACTCTGGACCTCTTCTACAGAAGTCAGACCAGGACAAGATGTGCTGCCATAACAAGCAACCCCAAGATCTTGTCTTACACAACAAGGGTTTACTTCTCACTCGACTCACATATAAGTGAGTCTCCTTCTCCCAGTATTTTAGAGGTCCAGGCTAACGGGGGCCCCATCATTTACTCACTTCATCACTTGGAGCAGGAGGACTTCCTGGCCAGGCAAGAAAGTGCTGTGGAGCCTTGCACCAGCAATTGAATGCTTCGCTGGGAAATGCCCCACACCACTCCCATGATAGCCATAAGAACTTGGTGAGACCTGGTAACAGGTAATACAGCAGGAGCGGGCAAGCATATCCCTCCCATGTTGCTGAAAAGAGAGAAGAACTAGATATGGGGAAGCTCTGGAAGTCTCTGTATCTTTATTCATATATTTACTGATACAAAACTGGCTTCATTTAACTATTTGCAAAGGTAGTTTTTTTTTTTTTTTTTTTGCTAATAAGGGACCCCAAACATAAATGTTTCACTTTATGTAATGCCAAAGAAATTTTAGAATAAGAAAACTAATTTAGAAGGATAGTCATTTGATCTGAGTAAAGTCATGTGTGACAGAGATATGTAAACACGCTGCTGTGGCTAAATGCCATCTTGGGCCCAGTTTTCTTAATAACATCTAAGTTTTGAAGTATTGAAGGCGCTGACACTTTCCCAGCAGTGTTGGGCCCTCTGGTTTTTATGAGGTTGGGCTTGTCACTGTGGATGCCTCATGGAGAATGGTAAATGTGGACAAATACTTCACGAATCCATTAGCACATTTTTTGAGAAATGGGAAATCAAAAAATTTTTCATTCCACATGCACTCTTTCTTTTAGCTCATTCCTACAAAAGGGTTTTTTTTTGTACAAAACAAAATAAACCAGTGTTACCAAACAATAAAGTTTTTTTTTTAAAGATTTTATTTATTTATTTTTAGAGAGAGGGGAAGGGAGGGAGAAAGAGAGGGAGAAAGAGCAATGTATGGTTGCCTCTCACATGGCCCTCACTGGGGACCTGGCCTGTAACCCAGGCATGTGACCTGACTGGGAATCGAACCGGGACCCTTTGGTTCCCAGCCTGCGCTCAATCCACTGAGCTACACCAGCCAGGGCCCAAACAATAAAGTTTTTAAATAAATAGTTAGAGATGCGTACAAGACAAAACAAGTATAGCAATGGAGTTAAGTCTATTCCATATGCACTAAGGCAGCTCTACTAAATGTTCATTTTCTTGCACCTCTTACACTCAACCTACAATGGTCTGCGCTTCCTTTCAGCCTTGCTGCCTGGTGGCATGGCAGCTTCACTCATCTCGCAGGTTACTGCGTGGACCATTCGCTCTGGCTGGGACACCATATAGCCAGCAAGTACAGCGGTGTCAACTACTTGTGTAGCTACTGGAAGGAGAAGAAGCTGTCTCTACCCGGTCATATCCCAGAGAGCTTTATTTTACCAAGAACTGCCCTTCATGCTGATTTTGAAAGTAAGTATTGGTTACATTGCTTCTGGAAAAGTCAAGAAAAATGAGATGTTATCCTTAGCCATCTTTCAGATTATCCACATGTCATATTGAGGGCTGTTCATTGTGCCTTTCTACCAGATGAGACCCTGATGGGAGTTGGAAATATAGGGTCAAGATCCAGCAAACCTACCTCATATTGTTTTTGAAAATCTTTTCCAGGCAAGTATTTACAGTGACACTAGAAATGAAAAATCCAGGGACTGTTGTAAAAGGGAGGTGATACCAGGACAATGGGTGGGGAGCAGGCCAGTTCCAAACCTAAGCAGCAGAGCCAATAGGATAAAGGTGTGTGCGTCTGTTCTTTATAGGAATGGGCCATGTGGTTTTCTCATACAGGCCACAGAGCCCCACAGTCTGCTGTCTGCAAGCTGGAGAACCAGGAAAGTCGATGGTGCAAGCTAGTCTGAGGCTGAAGGCCTGAGAGCCAGGAGCTCTGATGTTCAGTGTCTGAGGGCAGGTAAAGGTGGACGTCCCAACTCAGGAAAAGGAAAGGCATTCACCCTTTCTTTGCCTTTTGGTTCTCTCCGTGCCCTCAGTGGATTAGATTGGGAGGTGCCCACTCACACTGATGACAGTGGGTGTCTTCCCTTTCTACAGAGTCAAATGCTTACCTCTCCAGAAACACCCTCACAGGCCCAGTCAGAAATAACGTTTTACCGATTCTCTGGGCATCCCTTACATTAACCATTGCAGAGCTCTTACGGTCATGTGACTTAGAGCTCAGTGATCAAAGATGCTAAGTTAATGACTCGTTTCTCCAGTGTGTGCCGGAAGGTCGTTGCCTTCAAGTACCAATCTAGTATTTACTAATCTTCGGTTGCAAGGGGGGAAAAAAAAGAAACCCTGATTCTGGTGATTTAAGCAAGAAGGCATTTCATTCAAAGTATGTGGGGTGCTGAAGGAGCCTGAAGAACCAGCCTGGGAAGAAAAGCTGGGTCGCCTGCCAGGCAGCCGGTCTCTTTCAACACTCTTGGCTAGAACAGATGAACTTTATTTCTCCTGTTGGTGCTTTACTGTGCTCAAGGGTCAAAGTCCTGGGAAAGAGAGCCCGGTTGGCTGAGTGGGTCATGTTCCCAGCCCTTGGCTCCGGCAGGCCTGAGGCAGCATTAGCGGAAGAAGCCTCCAGGTATCTCTTTGGATTTCCTAGTGTAAGGCAGGCACATGAATTTCACCAAGATGTGGTGCTATGTGGGGAAAATGATTCTCCAGGTGGAAATTGGGGCACTGCTGGGAAGCGGGAATTCAGGCTAAGCATTAAAAGATGCCAGTGACACTGAGAGCAAAAAAAAAAAAAAAAAAAAAAGTGATCCTCAAAGCCCAAGAAGCCACGAGTCTGTTGGGTTGATATGTGCTGATTTATTTTTCCATTTCCCAATTGTTAGATTGCTTCCTTTTTCTCCCCTCTGCAGCAAATAGCCCTAAGTATATACATATGAAAAGTTATCTTCTGACTTAGGACTAATTGCTGGAATTACTGGGTCAAAAGATAGGACACGAGTATTCATTCTTCATTTTCTATTTTGCTCAGGTGCCCATGCACTTTGAGAATATGACTCATTCATGGCAGATTGGCTTTTCAGTGCTGGAATAAGTTCCTGGCTAGGTCAGTCATCCTGTGGAAACCTCTCTGTGGCATTTACCAGGGGCATTTGTGATGCTGGGAAAAACTCTCGAGGGCTCTTCTCTTTCCTTCTAACATATTTTATATCCATTGCTGTCTCGATGAAATAAACTGCAAGGTCACTGCTTAGGTCAGTGGGTCCGGATGTAATAGGAGAGAGGGCAGCATTGGCCTGAGGCATCTGTGGGCAGTGGGAGTGCCTGCTGATCTATATGACGTACCCAACCCCCTCTTCTCCACACCAGGTGTCTCTCCAGAACCCGGACGCGGCGGAATCGGTGATTGCGTTATGACCTGGGAGGTACTGGCGGTGTGCCTTGACCCACATCTCCTTCAGCCGGGTTCTTCTAGCTGCAAACACGGAAAATGAAAGACCCGAATTTCTTCAGAGCCTTTTTATTCCAATGTGAGAGAACTGGAAAATTCCCCTCCCACACTCACCCTGCCCACACGCCCATTCCCCATTGTCCTACCCCAGCTTCACTGAGAACGTCCACTTCTCAGGCAGACTGCCAGGTTGGCTGGACCAAGTGGCAGGCTGCTTTGTTTTGTAATTATCCATATGTCAGCTTTTTCCTCATGGCCAGAGTACACCAGATTGCAGCGCCGTGAGATTAGGGACTGCCTCGCCTGAGCAGTCCGCGCAGCGTTTGCACAGTGCTTTGCGCACTCCCGCCGCCCGATCAGTATTTGTTGACTAAATATCCTGAGGCAAGTGGAATAGTTCTAGGACTACTTTGGGGTCTCCGACTCAGAAGTTACAATGCCTAGGGTTGCTGGAAAAGGTGCACTCTCCCTAGAAACAAGCAGGGAACCCTGGAGGAGTTCTGAACCCCCGGTGCAGTGTTCTCGAGGACAGAAGCAAGCCTGGTGCAGGAGCAGATGGGACAGGCCGCACCCACTCTGTGTGGGCCGCGTGGAGTGCCCATGGTGCTCCAGCCACATGGCCTTTTTCAGTTCCCTGTGCTAGTTCTCCACCAGAGCTCCCTCTGCATGTCTCTCTCGTCTCCACATCACATCCACTTTATGGCTACCCACCAACTCCTCATCCTGCAGGTCTCGGCTTCCTTGCCAAGTCCTTGCTGGCCTGTCAGAATAGGCTCAATTCTGCTGTTACAGCACTGTGTACATACAGCTCTTCCCTAGAATTTATCAGTGTTTTTTTTTTTTTTTAAGAGACGAGTTTTTTATTTGTTCATTTCTTGCATTGAAGTTCACTTTAATGACACCCTTGGCCTGAGACTTTTTGCTATAGCCATTCACTACCACACAACTGCAACCAACCACTTCATGCACTTTCCCTCTCTGTCATTTTTTCAGAGTCCTACCCATTCCTCTGGTTTCTGGTTGCCACCAACCTTAATTAGGCTATTTGGTGTTCAGCACAAAGGGCCTCCACCACCTTGACAGGCTCATCACAGGTGGGTGCAAGCAC
Source organism: Micronycteris hirsuta (assembly GCA_004026765.1). Classification (NCBI taxonomy): domain Eukaryota; kingdom Metazoa; phylum Chordata; class Mammalia; order Chiroptera; family Phyllostomidae; genus Micronycteris; species Micronycteris hirsuta. The sequence goes on along the minus strand of PVJI01013051.1, from coordinate 18,097 downwards.
CCAGTCATCGGCCTGGCAGTTTCTTGAACTGTACCTGCTAGGCCCTCCTGGATAAGAGCGGTCTTCAGTGCCTCCTATGAAGCAGTATGAACATCCATTCACATCCAGCTGCAATGCCTGCCTTGGCCACGGCTACCTGTGGGTCTCAGGTGGAGCCGAATCGGGTGCATTGACTCCACAGCAGGGAAAGAGCCAGAGTTTTCTCTTCATATTTGGATTTGTAATTATTTTATCTACTCTTTCTGTCTGACTGGAGACTGTTACTTCATGCGGACACAAATGTATGTGTGTGTGTGTGTATGTGAGAAAGAGAGAGAGAGATTAATATTGATATTTACTATAGGAATTGTCTCATGGAATTACGGAGGCCAAGAAGTCCCATGATCTGCCATTTGCAAGATGGAGAACCAGGAAGGTTGGTGGTGTATGGCCAGAGAACCAGAAGCACCAACATCTGAGGGCAGGAGAAGGCTGCTGCTGCCCCAGCTCCAGGAGAGAGGGAATTTGCCCCTCCCCCACCTTTTTGCTCTACTCAGGCCTGCAGTGGACTGCATGATGCCCACTTGCAGTGGTGAGGATGGCCTTCTTTGTTCAGTCTGTTGATTCACATGCTAATCTCTTCCAGAAACACCTTCAACAGACACAGCCAGAGATAACATATGCCAGCTCTTTGGGCATACCTTAGCCCAATCACTTTGACACCTAGAAGGAGCTCTCAAAGAGGTTCTGGCGTGACTCTCGGTAGAGCTCATCTAGTGTAAGTGCTTGCAGGGTGGGGTGCTCAAAGGGCATGATCCAGACTGCTGCTGGTCCAGGGAGTCCCAGGAGCTGTTCTGTGCAGAAAACAAGTATTTAAATAATACAGATATAATGAAAGTGACAAACACATTTGGATAGTCATTATTCTGTGATACTTTAAGAAAAGATGCACTACAAACTGCTAATAGTGGTGAGATTTTATATATATATATATATATATATATATATATATATATATATATATATATATGTAGTGGGGATCTTTCATTTTTTTTTCACTAAACTTTTTGTTTCTTTTTTATTGTGGTAAAATACACATGACATAAAATTTGCCATTTTAACTATTTAACATTTTTTTTTTAATTCCAGAGAGAGAGGAAGGAAGAGACTGAGACAGAGAAACATCGATGTGAGAGAAAAACATGGACCAGTGCACCCCAACCAGGACCAAGCCTGCAACCTAGGCATGTGCCCTGACCAGGAATTGAACCTTCAACCTTTCAGGTTACTGGATGATGCTCCAACAAACTGAGCCACACCAGCCAGGGCTTCTTTTAGTGGTTTTAAGTGTATTCATATTGTTGTGCAACCATCACCATTACATGGTATAGATTACTAGTTCACAAACTTCTTATATAGCACTCTCCTATCTTGGTGGATTAACCCCCCCCCCCCACACACACACACACATACAGAGTCAAAGAGTAGCCCTTGGGTGGCTCCCACTGCTTGGCATTAACCCTGCCTTGTCTCAGCGATCAGTTGAGAGACAGGCTTCCAGGTCTAAGCTAGTGAGGGCATGGCAGTTTTCTAAAGGGGTTTGATGTCCGGATTGAAGTAGTTATAGGGGAGCATCTTTTTTAGCTCTGTAAGGGAGATTGTTTATAGGTAAGTCTGGAAGTGTTGAAGCCATGTGGTTCTCATATAGGTAGCTTTCTGGAGGCTGAAGTCAATACCAACGAAGGGGTAAATGAAAGCGTTGCAGAGAACTGAATGAAGCTGGAGCAGCGAAAGCCTTCAGAAGCCTGCCCTGCCTCTCCAGGCAGATTTTCAGTGATATGGCCCATTCATGTTTTGTTTAAACTGTTTTGGCGTCTCGCCCCCGCCCCCACCCCCTGCCCCCGCACCTTAATGCTTGTGAGAGAAAGCAGCTTAGTATACTTTGGAAGACACCCAAAGATTTATCTTATATTTCTTCTCATTATATCATTTACGTTTTGCCACAGCTATAATTTATGCAGCTCATTCACTCTGCCTGCAGCAGCAACTGCTAGGATCCTGCTCAAAATCTGTTGTCCTTCTTCTTTTTGTAAGAAAATTCAGGTTTCATTTAGGGTGGCAGTATACCTGGATAAAAGACCACCATCTTCCCTTGCAGTGAAGTGTGTGGCCATGCGGGTAAGTTCTGGCCAATGAGAAGAAAAGCAAAACTGTTGCTAATACCTGCAGGAGGCTGAGAAAGGCGCTGACTCAGTGGAGAGGGGCCCCTGTTATCATTTCCCTTCCTCCTTCCCAGAAGGAGCTCTGTGGCTGTCTTGTACCAGGAGGTGACACCGACAAAGGGAGCTAGGGTTCCCCTGGGGACCGTGGGGTCATGGTAGACTATTTACTTCCGGACTTGTTTCACATGAAAGAAAGAACCTTACGGTTTAAAGCACTGTCGTTTTGAATTTTCTGTTATCATGTGTCTGGACCTAATTCTAACCGACTCACAGCTTTGAAACGTACCCAAAGATTCAGTAGAACCAACGTTTGACTTCAGATAAGTAGCAACTTTGTGACTCATCAGGGAAAGACAATCTCGCATGCAGCAGAATCTACAGAGAGGGAAGTTTTCATCTGAGTTAACCTCTGTTTTATCAAGATTGGAACCTGACCAGCTTTCATTGATTCAAATCCTTAACACATCCTGAGCAAAGCATAAAATGCCTGTCTGTCATACAGGGTTGAACATCAGTCACTCAGACTCAATGAGTCTGAAACTGAAACTCATCTTGCCCGTCACCGCCACAGCATAGATTTTTTAAAAAAATCTTTACCTGAGGACATTTTTTTTCACTGGAGAGAGAGAGAGACATTGGTTGCCTTCTCGTACGTGCCCTGAGCAGGGATTTAACCTGCAACCTTTTGGTCTACCAGATGATGCTCCAACTCAGCCAGGGCTTATATGACTTCTTGTCCCGTGGATTCCTTTCAATAATGTTCACGACGTTCATATCCATCTGCTTAACTTATCATGTCAGGAGCCTGGGGCCCATCTTTGGCACCTTTTTTTGTCACTTCTATATAGGCCACTGTCAGGTCCCCAGGATCTGCCTCTAAATGTATTGTGACCTGCCTGCTTTCCTGTTTCCATGGTCACTTGGAGGGTGAAGCTATTCCACTTCTTGCTCAGACAACTCCAAAAGACTTTGTTCTGGATTCCTATTCTCCACACAGTAGCTAGAAAACACAAACCAGATCACATTACCACCATGCTGAAAACTCTTTAAAGCCTCCCGATAGCATTAGGATAGATGGCTCGTGAGGCTTTGCGAGATCTGACCCCTACCCACCCTCTGCCACCCAGCGTCTGCCACCAGCTGTGCTGTAGCGCCCTGGCCTTCTCTCTTAGTCTCTTCAACATACCAGGCTTTTTCCCATCCCAGGGGCTGGCAAGGGCGGGTTCCCTGCCTAGATCGCTCTGCTCACACCCCCTATTCAATGGTCACGCCTACTGATTCTTCTGGTCACCGATGAAATGACTTCCTCATTAAGCCTTCCTCGACCACACTCCCAGTTTATACCGGGGCCCCCAATTATAGCCTCTCACACACCCTTTATATGGCATTTTAATTTTAAATTAGATAAGTATATTTGCATGATTTTCTTGGGGGGGGGGATGTCATTCTCCCTCCAGAGACCAAAAGCACAGTGAGGACAGACATGGTCTGTTCTGTCTACGGCTGTATCACCAACCCCTAGCATGGTGCCTGACATAGAGAAACTCACACATGTTTGTGGGAAGAATGAATTAATGAATGAACTGGAGGTGAGACCTGGACACTTAGTAGCATTTGCTTTTGGGATCACTTTCCTTGAATTTTGTCTTACACGGTTTAATGCTGTGGTTTAAGGGGGGTGCTCCTCTGCCCCCCAAGTCTATTCCATACTGATAGAATGTAATCTCCATCTCTCCTTTCCCTTCTCACTCTCTTCAGCCCATCCTCTCCAACCTCCTCCTTTTTCTCATCTTCATCATTATCATAACTTTCAACAGGTGCTCTACAAACACGGTTTCATTAAATCTCACCCACTGCAGCTAAACGTAGCTGCAATCTGCATTTCATGGATGGCAAGCCCGAGATTCACAGAAAGTGGACCTTAGCCGAGGTTGTAGGACTATTCAGCGGTGACGCTGACTTGGAGCTCCTAAATTTCTATCTTTCCACTGTATCATAAGCTTTCTCTTTACTTGGTCATACTTCTCATTCATTGCACAGTTACTGATAATCTCTACCGGGCCCAGTACAAGGTGTAATTGAATAAAACAAAACTAATTAGGCCCTTCCACTCTTGGCAATTACAAAAGTAGACTTATTTAATATTAAGGTTCATATCCACCTGCTGTTTTACACTGGGATGTGTGTGCGTGCATGCGTGTGTGTGTGTCAAGACCCAAGTAACAATGTTTTTTGCAATGTTGTGAAATTGTTTTAAGCAACTTGTTTTGGTCCAAATCTTTAAAAAACTGGCCACTGAATGAACCAAAGTGTTTGTGGCTGGGAGTGCAAAGTGGTAAGGAAGGAGAGGCATTTCTGAAGCAGCCTGTCTTTTTAATTTTTTTTTAACATTTAAAAAAAAATCTTTACTCAAGGATATGTTTTTACAGGCTTTGGAGAGAGAGGCAGGGAGAGAGAGAGAAACATTGATGTGAGAGAAACATCCATTGGCCGCCCCGGCACACACCCAGACCAGGGATCTGGCCTGCAGCCTCTGTGGTGAACAGGATAACACTCTGACCAACTGAACGCCCCGGCCAGGCAGCCCCTCTTTTAGAATGGAGATATATTTCACATACCAAACAATGTGACCTGTTTAAAGTGTATAATTAGTGGGTGTATTTAGTATAGTCACAGAGTTGTGCCACCATTACCAAAATTTAAGCTTGAATTATTTTCATCACCCCACGAAGGAACCCCTTACTTTACCTCTATACCACCCCTCAGCCCCTGGCAACCACTTTCTGTCTCCATCGATTTCCCTACTCTGGATGTTTCATACTGAATAATATGGGTGGTCTTCTGTGACTGGCTTCTTTCACTTAGCATCATGTTTTCAAGATGCACAGCGCTGCAGCATGCATCAGTACCACATTCCTTTTCACAGATCAATATTCCATTGCGTGAATGCACACATTTGTTCATCTGTTCATCAGCTGATGGACATTTGGGTTGATCCCACTTTTTGCTTGTCACGAACAATGCTGCTTTGAACAAATGTGGTACTTGTGTGGACATGTGTTTTCAAATCTTGGGTATCTACTTGGGGAGTGGAGTTGCTGGCCCATATGTTAACCCTGTGTCTAACACTTGGTGGAAGTTCAGTAGCCCTTCCTTATGAGGAAAGGGTCAGGCTGTCGCTCAGCGGACTGAGTGCCTGTCAGTGTTGGGCTGTTTTGCTAATCCCTCACAGTTTGTTTACTTCACTTTTATTCTTTTTTTTTTTTTTTAACATCCCTTCTATGCTTGAGTGTCTTCTCCCAATCCCCCAGTTATTTGCTGCTTTTGTTTTTCCCTTGTAGACTCCAGCTCCCCTGCTGATTTTAGTAGGGGACTGAAGCTTTCAACACCTACAAGTTATTTGTAAAGCATTTTGAGCTCTCTGGAGGATGGACATTAAAGTTACAATGTTTATCTGTTTGTCTTTGGGTTAGGCACTCACCCTGCTGTTTTGTAACAAAAGAGCTTTTTGAGTAGGAGGCTTATTTAACTTGGTCCTGAGGGTTGCACTCCTACAACATACTGTCCAAACAGATTCTTAATTACACAGCTTCCACACTGAACGTTTTAAACAATCACTTTGAAGTTTCTCGGCGATATTAACATTATCAGGAAAACTGTATATGAAACATATGTTGTGAGCTTGTAAAAAAATTGTATGTGGAGTTCCTAGTGTGTTCCTGGCACATAATAATCGGGTCATAAATTGTGAGTTGCCATTGTGAAAAGTTACTATAATGAACAATTGCTTTTTGGGTATACATTTCAGTAATTTTAAAAGGCTTTTTTTTTTAGGGACACCCTTGTTTCAGAGCACACGGAATAGGTAATTCTTCCAGGTGCACTAACAAATTCTCATTTGATTCTTACCCCCACCGTGTGAAAACCACGCATAACCTGGCGTTTGTTTTCCGGTGTTTATTTTTAGAACAATAAAGATCTCTACTTATCCAAGCAAATGCAACCTCCTGAATGCTACAGAAACAACCCTTTTGTGGTTTAGCTACCTGTCCCTCCCAAGTCTTTCAGTGTGGGTACTCGGAATGTCATAGGTGCTGCCTGCCTTTGTACGGCGTTCGATCTAAACTGGAGATTTAACATGCATTTTACTTTGAGTGAACGAGGAACGTGATTGAGGAAGAGAGCCCTGCGCGTGCACTCGGAGCTGACCGTCCGTTCCAGGATAAATGAGATGAGTCAATCCTTTATCCCGGCAAGCCAGACCTCCGAACTGTGTCGTCCGGCGGCGGGGATTAGGGATCGCTAAGAAGACTCCCCTTCCTTGTCTCGGTCGAGTTCCTCGCCGCGGGGAGCCGAGAGTGAGTCACCCCGAGGAGGGCAGTCGAGGAAGCGGGGAGGGGCAGGCGCCCCTGGGTGGAGGAGAGCCGCGGGACGGAATTCGGGAGCGAGGGAGCCTCGGAAGGAAGAGGAGGGGCAACTGCGTGTGGGGAAGAGAAGGAAGAGGCGTCCCGGGAAGGGAAGGGAAGGGAGTGGAGGAGAGGAAGAAAGAAGGCGGAGGAAGAAGCAGGGGGCGAGCGGGGAAGCGCGGGGCGGGCCGGGGAGGCGCCCGGGGCGGGGCCGCCTCGCGCCTCGGGGAGGGCGCTCGGCGCGGGGGCCGCGCGGGGCGTGGCCGCGGGCTCTGGAACTCCGGCGGGGCTGTCGGGAGTGGGGCGCCGGCGCTCGGTGTGGCCAGACTCGGCTCCGAGGGACATGTCCGCGCCGCGTTCGCCGCTCGCCCGCGGCTGCTAGCTTCTCCGGGACTTCCTGCCCGCGCCGCTTTGCACCTGGCCGCGGCCCCCGCTGGGCTCCGGCGGTAGCGGCGCGCGCGGCGGCTGGCTGGCGGGCGGTGCGTGCGCACGGCTGCAGTCATGGGGCTGCAGCCCCTCGAGTTCAGCGACTGCTACCTCGACAGTCCGTGGTTCAGGGAGAGGATCCGCGCCCACGAAGCGGAGCTCGAGAGGACCAACAAGTTCATCAAAGAGCTCATCAAGGATGGGAAGAACCTCATCGCGGCGACCAAAAGTAAGCGGGGACCTGGGCGCTTCGGGACCCGGAGGAGCCTCTCCCTGGTGCGGAGGTGGGCGGACGGGCAGTCTCTTGCCCCTGGCCAGCGGCCGGAGGAACTGAGGTTCATTCGGGACTGGGAGGGCCTGGGGTCTTTTCTCCTCGGCTCCCAGGCAGCTGGCCCAAAGTCCCCTTTCCCGCTCTCACCCCTCTCCAGCTGCCAGAACCAAGAGCCATGCGTGGGGGACCCGCCCGCGAGCCCGCCGTCCCAGCCGGGCGGGAGCCCCTCGGTGCCTGCGGTCTCCGCCCGACCGCCCAAGGGCAGGTTTTACTGCACCCTTAGGCAGCTCACAGCCTCCTACGAAACAAACATCAGTTTTACCAGTTTTGTCTCGTGATCTTACTGAGGATTCTTTGAAAAACTGCAGGATGTTGAATTGCACCCTTCTCTTGGCAATTTCTGAGCTTCCCGGACACTCTCATCCCGGATCCTTCACTGTGTTGAACCAGAAAGTCCACCTGGCGTCGTGCTGCTTTCTGCACATTCCTTCCCTCCTCCTGCACTGAGGAGGGGTCAAAGATTGGCCTTTTAAGGGTGCACAGACAGCCTGCTCTCTGGCCCCAGGGAGCGCTGCCTGCAAATAGGGAATTCCACCCCGGTCAAGTTGGATGCCTTCCTCCCTGGTTCTTTCCTGTCTTTTGAAAGACTCAGAAGTGAAGTGGCCACAGGAGAAATTGTGTGTGTGTGTGTGTGTGTGTAGCCGTGTGAAGACTCAGAAGTGAAGTGGCCACAGGAGAAATTGTGTGTGTGTGTGTGTGTGTGTGTGTGTGTAGCCATGTGAGTGTCCGAGAAGAGTCTTTTTAGGAAGGAGGTGGGCAGAAATTCGTGCTGGAACGCTGAGCTGGTGATGCTGCTGTTCACGGGGAGGCGTTAGCTCCATTGAGAAGCGGGGCAGCCTGGCCACACGGTGACCCATAGCCGGTTCTGGGGCTGCCTCTGTGTGCTCCCTGTTCTGTCTTAAAAAGACCTGCCCCTACAGCAAACCCTGGTGGGGGCCTTATCCAACCAGCAAATCTATGTTAAGATCTGTATCTTTTCCCTAGTTTCTAAATTCAGCCATTTCCAGCCTTGGGAGCTCGACCCTTGCCATGTTTGTTTGTAGACATCACCCCTAGGAAAAATACCTCATGTCACTGTGCCCTCCCCTTTGCATTAAGGAAGATTAAGCATACTGAACAAACTGTCTCAAGTCCCCAGCACAGTGCCCGAGACAGTCAACATTCACTTAATGAAAAGTTGGAATAAGGTTGAACGAGAAGCATGCAGTGAGCCATCCTTGTAACTTTGGAAGCAAGTCACTCAGCTGCTCTGGATAATGTCCAAAGTTCCTTTTGGTTCTGTGACCTCTTTGATGTTGCAAAATGAGCATTGGGAATCACTTTGTTTGGGACATGTGACTAGTGGGCTTATTTGGTTGATGGCTCTCCAGTGCCTTGGCATGGGCTATGTGTTGGGTAGGAAGTAGGGAGGGGTTGTAAATATATAGGAGTGAGTGTAGAAAGGCAAAGTCGAGAAGGGCAGTGAGTGTGCATGTGAAGAAGAGGACTCTTTCTTTCTGCAACGTGGTGTTAATCAGTGCCATTGGCTGGGGGAGTGTACCTGCTCTCTCACTGGCTGGAGCAGCTCCCTCTGGAGCTAGGACGCTGATGGGAGAGAGGCTTTGGTGTGGAGAGAGACAGATGGCAAAGCCAGTTTGGCCACTGGTAGAAAGCTATTTATGTGACTGCATATTAGCTCTTCTGCCAAACAGGACACATGCCTGGTGTTCCAGCAGCAGCTAGTGCATCGGGGGGTCAGCTGTCAACCTTCCTCCCCAGAGTGTAGACTTTCGTGAATTTGTAAATTGGTATCATATTCCATTCGATTCTTGTCCTTTACCATAAGAAACATAATTTATAATCATGCTTAAGAGAGGATCCAGAAAGCATCCTTTTTGTCATCCTGCTTAATTAACTTAAATTTTTTTTACCAGAAGATGATAAAAATACAGCTTTAGTTTATCTGCTTTTGTCAAGTTAGGAAGACACTGCCTTTGCCCAGCTTGCTCTGTAAAGTTCGCTTCTGGTTCCCTATAAAAGATTAAGAGCGCTGGACTTAAGTCAGGATGGCTGAGTTTAAGTCGCCTTCACTATTAGGGCCCGGGTACATGACAGCTGGGCACATCACTTAATTCTTTTGTGTCCAGTTTCTCTTGTCCTACTTCTAAGAGGAATTTAGTAAGGCTGTGCAGTGTTTGGAAATCACTCAAGTGGTTCATTTGAGATCACATCCTGGGCCAATCATTTGCCTAACCAGTTGAGCCTTCCCATAACACCTGGGAGTCAAGAAGTCCAGGAAGGACATGAGGCGGAGGGAGGAGCTGCAGCAAGAATAAGGGTCAACTAGGACAGACTGCTTCCATTTTGAGGTGTTTTACATTGTTTTTTTGTTTTGTTCTGTTTTTTTTGCAGACTTGGCATTTTGTGCATTTTCAGAATTGCACAAATGGTTTCTGTTTTTAGCTGCCCTGTAAGGATGCCTCCTGCATGCACTAAGCACTTGTTGGATTTATGTAATTTTGATTGCCTTGATGCTTTGAATATTGTGTAGGTATTTGAAGAAACTGGAGGGTGTTCTGTGAGACCTAAGGCTTACTGCTGAGTTCATTTATGTAGTAATCAGCAACTACTTAGCACCTACAATTTGTTAAATATTGGGATTGAGATAAAAAAGAGATACTTGAGTTCATTGCCCTCAAGTTGAATAAAGTTTAATCTAGGGAATATGTCCTCTCTGTATTGCGCTAATTTCTCAAAGAAACAAAGGATACACGGACACATGGTAAAAGGTTAATATTCAGTGTTCAGCCAGGAGCAAGAGTTGGTGGTAGGCTAGAGTGGAGAAGGTTTGTTGGAAGTTTGGGAACTCTTTGGTGTTTTAAGTAAGGAATAGAAACTTGTCAGATTGGAGACAGCTGAGAAGAAACCAGAACACCACCGTGTTTGAGGATGATGAGACCAGTTTGGCTGGAATAGAAATTTCCTTTCGAGGAGTAGAATGGGATGAGTGGGAAGGTCAGTTTCAGATTATGGAGGTCCATAAAAGTGAGGTTGGGAACGGGGACTTTATCCTGTGGAGAATCGCTGGAGGTTTTTTTAGCAGCAGCCAGACATAGTGGGGAAGAGGTGGCTGAGAGATGGTGTGTAATCTGTGTGGGGTGCAGACAGCAACGGAGGCAGGGGGAGCTGCAGGGAGAAGAGTTGGGGATCATTCACTCGGTTCAATGGAGTCTTTGTTTAAATGGCTTTTTAGTCCTTTTTCCCCCACTCCTTTCCTTTCCTAGAATAACCAGTGTCCTCTTTCAGGACAGTTTAAACTTTTGTGAGCTTTGCACCTGATGTCTGTGCAGTTTCAGATGCTTGGAATTTGTAGAAACGTGTGGCTTGTTTGCCAGGAAGACTAATCAGCTGTATATGCTTTTCTCATACATTTTACATTAGGCATTCCTGACTGTATTCTATGCTAGAGGGAAATACACCGTTTTAAAGCCTTTCCATGGGTATATAAAATGCTTTTCCAGTACAATAAATGTAGGTGGTCCAGCTGTGTGTGCGTGTGTGTCTGTGAGAGAGAGACAAGCTGGAGGTGCCTTCATATGTGAGCCCGCTCTGAGCACAGGCACAGAGAAGGATGTTCGTGGCAGCCAGGACTAGCGTTTAAGTTGTCCATGTCTTGGTTTTTGTACTTTTTAAGGCTTTGCTGTTTTAATGGTTTTTGCTTTGTTTTTATCAGGTCAACATCAAAGTTCCCTTTTGCTGTTTTTGTGTTTATTGTTTCTGAGAAATGGTCCATGTGGTCATTTGTTTTAGGAGAAATTTCTCCAGTTGCTGTTGCATTGGAACATAGGGAAATTTGGAAGACTTCAAAAGAATTTCACTTTGTAAAAGCGAACCTCACTTTCCTTATTTGTAAATGGGATGGTGACAGAAAGCCTTGAGGGTTGCATAAAATGGTGTGAAACTAGGTCGAAAACACAGGTGTAAGTAGTTGTGTAGATTGTGTTTGGCTGGCCAACCTTTTTTTTTTCCTCTCTCTGACAATCCAAATTTTGTTCAAGGGTCTACACCTTCTCCCCGGGAACTCAGGGAAAAGTGGTTAGGGGTAATTCTGATTAGTGTAACTCAGTGGTTCACAATCATAGAATCACGTCGGAAGCTGTTGAAAAAAACTTGTGCAGTCAGGGTTGAGAATCACTGAACTCTAACTCAGTTGTGGTAAATCTATTTTCTGTGCCGGTAACTAGTTTAAGAATAGGGAGGTAGTGCAATTCTGGCCAGTGAGACACAGTGTAAGGTCTGGTGGGGACCTGGGGAAAGATTTCCTTCTGTGTGAGGAGTCTCAGAAAAAGGGTTCTTTGCTCTTCTATGGTGTCTGGTAGCGTTGCCTAGAGCCTCTGCCACCGTCATGGGACTGAGGGGCCCCGACGTGAGGACCGTGGAGCAGAGAGGTAACAGCCTGATTTCTGATGCCACTGCGGTGGTCCCCCATTGTTTTGTGCCCGAAATGCACCTCTGGATATCTTGTCGGGTTTTCTGCTCCTCAGCACCTTAATTTTGATGGAATGGTATAATAGTAAATTTTGTGCTGGTGCTCCTATTAAGTGGAATTTAGAGAGGTATAGAGATAAAATGCTATTTAAAAATACAATTTTTTTCTCAATTACTTTATTGTTCTTCAATTATAGTTGTCTGCGTTTTCTCCCCTCCCCTCCCCACTACCCCAGGCAAACCCACCTCCCTCCCTTGCTTCCACCCTCCCCCTTGGTTTTGTCCATGTGTCCTTTATAATAGTTCCTGAAAACCCTTCTCCCCACACAATTTTTTTGTTAATAGAAAATAATATTTATATTCATTGTTCCAAAGAAATCACGTGGACTCTCCCCTCCCTTGCTCCCCGCCCCCCCCTTACACACTTCGGGACATCACCAAGAGAGTCTTAAACTCTCACTTGGGGATTTTCCCACAGGGGGCTGGTCTCCAACATGAATGTAGAATTGCTGTAAAAATAATTACTCTCAGAGTGGAGGTGGCTGGTGGACCCAGGCAGGCTTTCAAAGCTTCAGATACTTGGCATGCTGCAGGTGGCCCCGACTCCATCTGGAGGAGTTCTTAGAGCGGGGTAGCAACTGGGGCCTGTTTGTTTGGAACGTTTTCCTGGTCATTTATCTGATGGTCGCATTCCGGTCTCTCTGACACATTGCCTCTTCCCTGTCCTCCCAACTGTTCCAGTTCCTTGGACCACCTCCTTTTTGCTTAGTGTTTTTGGGGGTGGGGAGGGGAGGGGCACTAGGGAGCATTGTTCACTTCCAGAGAGGAGGAGGATGTTTTCGTGCGTAAGCTTTAAAATAGCTGACAAGACAGTATGGTATAGAAGATTAAGGTCGTCGGCTGACGCATTAGTGTGTCTGGGTCCACACATGGCTCAGCCGCTCACGAACAGGGACTGTGGTCAGGTTACTGAGCTTTTCTGTGTCGATGTTGTCATCTGTAAAAATAGACAATTCTTTCTACCATAAGGAGTTACTAGTTCGATTAAACGAGTTAATACATGTAAAGTGTTTAGAATAAGCACTCAAATGTTAACTATTATGATGTATTATCTAAATTGTAGTGTATATTTTAATGTCAAGGCCCCTTTCTTGACTGAGAAATAGCCGCTCTGGCCCAGAGACTAGTATTTAACCTTTAAGTGCCTGTTTACTCTAAGAGTGTATTTGTCCACGTCGTCATTACCAGTGACTGAGAAGATCCACACACGTGTCAAACTAGAAAGGCTTCCAAGGTTTGAATGTAGTTCAGTGTCGTGAGGGTTTCGTCCCTGCCGAAACCTGTGGGTGACCACAACTCGATGCGTGAAAGAATCTCATACCGAGACACACAGGGAAAGAGAGTCCGGGGCCACGGGACCAATTCCTCCATCTCAGGAAAAGGCCTTGTGGGTCGCTTAGCCAGGGTTTTTATTAGAGGCTTTAGGACATATTTACATTGGATTGATTATTCATGGGATTAAGCAGAACAGGGGTAAGATTACTCATTAGCAGAGCATTAGGATGTAAATTCGGGTCCGGTGGCAGACAGGACCAGGGTAATATAATATGCAGGGCTCAGCAAGCCAGAATTTTTTAAGATACATCTTTGCCAAATTCCTATTAGAGAATTCCCATTCCCCAGACATGATTCACACTTGTTCACACGGGAATCACATGGAGCTGTGCTCAAAATGCGTAAATCCTTAGGAACATGCGTGTTTATACACGTGTGGAAATCACTGCTATAGTTCAGGATGCTGGAAGATCTTGAAGGTAAGTTGATAAATCAAAGACAAGTGGCATCTTGGGAAAACATTTTCCAGAATTTATTTCTGAGTCACAAAGATTTGAAGGAGAAATAGGTCACTACGGGTGTTGTACACCTGGGCATGCCCTCTGCAGCCCCAGCCCATGCAGCCAGCGGCAGGCCTGTCTTCCGGGGGATGATGATGAGGACAGGTCGGGGGGACCAGGAGTGCGCTGCCCCAGTCCTGAGACGACACCATCGGTGCCTGGGGCCTTCAGGTGCTTAAGCATCGCAAGGATACTTTAGTGTTAAACCTGTAGGAAACCCTACCAATGTGATGAATGGCGTGTGTTTGCTATGGGAAATTCACAATGAGAAAAAGAAGGCAGTGAGGGACATCTCTCAAGAGGGGTGGATATTCTGAAGAGCCATTAGGGAATCCTGATCTGTGCAAAAGAATCAGTAACGTGCCCAGGACAAATTCCTAAGGGAGCTGCTTTGAAACCTGTGACTCTAATAGCCATGTCTTCACCTTATGATTTTGTTTTTTGCATCGTAAGAGAGGCAAGAATTACGAAAAGTAAAAAAAAAAAAAAAAAAATGTAGTCTGGAAGTTACTACAAATCCTGCTCTAAGTGATTGCTGGCTGTGTATGTGGCAGTAAATAGGCAAACTGTTTACATCTGGCCATTGTTAATAACAGGTGGTGTCTTTGGTTGCTGTGTTGGAGTTTGGTGTTAGCTAGCTATGAAACCATTCACTTAGGAGATTCTGTGTTGTCTTGCATTCCCTTTGACTTTCTACATCTTGTTTAAGTAAAAGCTGTCTTTATTTCAGGATTTGTAGAAGCGCGTTCAGACATTTCCAGATTATAAATCTGATTAAGGGTGTCTTGGATGTTTTACTAGTTTCTTTCAGTGAAATTCCATTCCAGAGACAAGTAGGTGATTCCGAACTACACCTGAAACATGTTTTATGTTATTTAAGGTGTATATAATTTAAGTGATTTTAATAATAGTTGCTAACATTTATTAAGCGTTTACTCTTTGCTTTAGTTTGTGTTAAATTCAGGGTAGGCGTGATATTATTTAACATGAGGACTTACTCAATGAGGTATGTTGTTATTTACCCCATTTTGGAGATTAGGATACTGAATTCACAGAGGTCAATAGCTTGTCCAAATCACTCAGTTTGTCAGTGGTGGAGCTGGAATGTGAACCCACATTTGTCTGACTCCAAAACCCTTAACCGCAATTGTAAGCTGTCTCTATAAAGGGGTGTGGCTGTGGTCTCCTTTTAGAGGAAGTTATGATAAATTGTGGCTATCAGGAATGTGTGTACATTTCATGATCTAGTTAGGAGACTGTTCTTATTAGTTCAGCACAGGGACCATAATTTGAAATATTATGAATTTTAAGGCTCCTGGGGATGATTATTGTAAATAAAATTGATTGCTAATTTGTATGGTTTAGACATGAGAGATTGTGTTGACTTAGGACCGATTATTAGATAGATGCAGCCCTCCACTCAAAAAAAAACTTCTTCCCCTCCATCTCTCTGTCTCTTACAGCCTCCCCTGTCCGTTCTGCATCTCACCCTTTGGTAAATTTTAATTTTGTTCTCATATTTTAGTGTCGGGCTTTTTAAAAATCCGCACCCAAGGATATGTTTATTGAGTTTTAGTGAGAGGAAGGGGTGGGGGGAGAGAAAAACATTGATTGGCTGTCTCCTGTATACGCACCGAGTATTAGGCTTTTTACCTTTAAAAGTGTTTGAGATATTTTAGAAATGTAAAAATATATTAAGAATCTAATTATAAACAACTTTGTTTTTGCCTCCCAATTTAAGAAATAAAAGCTTCTCTGGTAGTAGCTGTCTTAAATCTGGTTTATTATTCCCAGGAATATTAATTTATTTGAATGCATTCTTAAATAATAGCACATTTTGCACATTTTTAGACTTTATATAATGGTTTCATATTATATGTGTTCTGCAACTCCTTTTATATGTTTCCCCATTCTCATATTTCTGACATTTATCCATGTGGTTACATGTAGTGCTATTTAATTAAGTTCAAACTCTTTTTTTCTACAAGTGGCATTTAAGTCTTTGATCATCGATTTTATGTAAATAACATAAGATGTTCTAGGGCGTGCCTTTTATCCATACATTTTTTTGATTGTAAAACAATATATTTAGAGAATTTATTCATTATGAAAGCTATATGATAATTAATTTTATAAAATTTAAAACACTAGCTTTGACAACAATCTGTAAATAATGAATCCACAAATTTTGAAGCCATTTAATAATATACTCTTTGATATTTTAAGTTAGAAGCTTAGTGTGGATCATCAAAGCAAGACAGTTTAAATTTTAGGACTAAGACTCACAAACAAAAACAACAAAATCTTTAAAAGCCTTTTTGCTTTATTGAAATTAGACTTCCAATAATAGCAGGTGGAGAAAAAATGATATTTGTATTCATAAACACAATGCACATTAAGCACTGTCAGTCTAGTTAGGTCAGATGAACATGATTTTTAGGCAGGGGTTGGTTGGTATTTTGGGATAGGCCTCAAAACAAACAGGAACCGAAGCCTGCTTTACTTGATTATCCTAATGTAGGAGCATAATTCATACACTTGCCAAGGGGATGCTTTTGTAATGAGAAAGCCTTGACATCCTTCTCTTTAAACACACACACACACACTCTCCCTCCCTCCCTCCCTCTCTCTCTTTCTCTCTCTCTCTCTCTCTGAAAAAAATCCCTGACACTTTACTTTCTAAGGGCATGCAACTCTTTAAGCTTCAAGATCTACTGGAATCACTGTATTGCTACCAGTGCTAGGCCTGCCTCCCTGGTTGAACTAGAATTTCCTCCTCGTGCTTCCTGAGGAAGATGTTAACTCTGGGCCACTTAATATTTCAGTGGTGAGTGTGATTTTTCCTTCCTCATTGACTTGTTCACCCACAGGCGCTGTCTGCCTTCCAACACCATCCAGCAGTGAGTCATGGTGAGGCGTGTGGCTGGAGGAAATCAATTGGGATAAAGCAATGTCACCCCGGGTCTGAATACAGGATGTTTTACACTCAAAAAATGAATGCTTTTCTAACTATAAAAGTTGGCTCTACTACTTGCTAACAGTGTGACCTTGGGCATGTTACTTAAACCCTTAGTGCCTAACTTTCTGTAAAATGGAGATAGTAAGCTACCTCATGGGGTGGTGGTATGTATTCCTCATGTTACTTATTAAAAGGTCTTAGAACTCTGCTTGGCCCCTGGGAGGAGGAGGTAGAGCTGGAGGAGCTTCTTTCTTTTTCTAAGAATGCTACCCTGACTGCCTTTGTTGAACTTGAGCACAGTTTCGGCTTTACTAGTAGTGACAGTAGAAATAGCTTATAAACACATTTTTTCTCTCTTTTAAGCTAACAATGTTTTGAAGCACAGGGCTGAACATAGGCCTCTCATTTATTAAATAGGAGAAAACATCTGTAAACAGGAAAGCCCAGTGAGATGCGGCCTGGAAGCCACAGAGAGCATGCGCTGTAGCTGGAAGACCAGCTCAGGTGGGCTGAGCTCAGGTGGAGGGTGGGGCAGGAGCCAGTGCTGAGCAGGAAGAGCTACAGAGGGGGTGGGGGCAGGGTTGGGAAGGGCCTGGTGAAGCAGGTTAAGGACTTGAGGCCTCATTCTGAGGACAGCAGGAAGTAATTGAAACATTTTGAACAGGGGATTGGCATCATCTGAATTATATTTTAGAAAAGCTACTCAGGCTGCATTTGAGAGAATGTATTTAAGGAAAGCAAGGCTGGGGGTCAGTTACCTTGGCCAGACTTTGGTAGCCTAGAGGCAGGTTTCCAGAAGTCGGGATTTAGGGGCTGCAGGCTTTGGCACATGATTGGGTATGGGATGAGGAAGGAGGTGTCCATGACGACTCCTCAGTTCTTGTCTTGGTCAGCTGAGTGCTGTTGACTGAGGTAGTCCAGCAAGAGGAATAGGTTTTATAGGGGGAGAGGATACATTTTTGGTTTTGAATATGTTGAGGCTGAGGTGCTTCTGAGATATCCAGTGGTCATAGTTAGTAATGTGTTTCTGTTACAAGTACATATTTCAGGATCAGGGAACAGAGCTGGAGAAATGAGATTTTGGAAACACAGCATATGAATGGGATCGACACCATGCAACTGGAGAGGGAACGTAGAAGGAGAAGGCAGGGTGCTCATGGCAAGTTCTGAGAAACACCAGCTTTTAAGGTGGGTATAGAAGAGCTTGAGAAGAATATGTGAGAGCAGTAGCCTTGATAGAGAGAGGTGGAATACCTGGAGAGGGTTGCACAAGCCAAGGAGAATGTTTCAGAAAGCAGGAGGGAGCAGACAAGGTCACACTACAGAAGTCAAGTACCATGAGTCCAAGTGACATTGCATTGGCAAGACAGGTCCTTGGTAAAAGCTTGGAGAGTAGTTTGTGGCCCAGCAGG